>PVIY010032469.1:0-28965 GCA_004026745.1 Myrmecophaga tridactyla
GGGGGGGGGGGGAGTGGAGGAATAGATGGGATGGGCCGTCAGCAGAACCATCAGGAGGGAGAAAGTCAAAATGAAACCCTGCAGGGTCCCGGGAAGGTAGCTGGCAAAGGAAAGTCATAGCAAGTTATCTTACCATTATGGACAATACTTTTTAACCAGAAATGTCAGTGGTTTTGCTCAAAGCAGCAGGATGTATGGGGATTTCAGGCAGCATCCGTGTTAGGCACCCTTCAGGCAGGGAACAGTCCCCAAATCTCATCCCGAAAGACACCCTCTGTGTGGCTTCAGGCAGCAGCAGCAGCAGCAGCTCCGTAAAGGGGTCTGGTGTCTTCTGCTAGCAAAGTCCTCCCAACATGGCTTATTGGCTCTTTACGATAAAACTGGAATACTTCCTCTTTCACGGATGACAAAAGAGAACTTTAGAAAAATATAAAGTGGTTTTCCTAAAGTCACACTGCTAGCAAGTGCAAAGCTGAGATTCAAGTCCAGAACTTAGAGTCATTTTTTTTAATTAAATGAGTCTCTGACTATAAAAACAGGACATGATCATTGTAAAAAAAAAAAAAAAAGAGAGAGAGAGAGAGAGAGAAAAGAAAAAAAGGAAAGGAAAGAAGTTTAAAGAAGAAAAACAAACCAAAAAAAAAAATAATGCATTAACTGAGATAGCGTATTTCCTCATAGTTTTTTTCCTATATTTAGGAATATATTCCTAATATATTTATTTACTTTTACATATTTGGGATTATATCGGATATATAGTTTGTTTCCCAATTCATCGTTTAACATTACATGTATTTTCCTACAACATAGGAAAGAGGAAGCAGATGGTTCACCATTAATAGTAGGAGAATTTAATATGACACTTCAATAATAGATAGAATATCTACATGGAAGACCAATAAGGAAATAGAAAACTTGAATGAAACTCTAAACCACTAGACCCTACAACCATAGAAAATTATACCCAACAACAACAAAATATACATTCTTCTCTAGTGCATGAGTCATTCTCCAGAAGAGACTCTATGTTGAGTCACAAAACAAATCTCAATGAATTTTAAAATATTGAAATCATACAATGTATCTTCTCTGACCACAATGGAATGAAGCTAGAAATCAGTAACGGGGAGAACAGGAAAATTCACAGATATGTGGAAACTAAACAACACACTCAAACAATCAATGAGTTATAGAAGAAATCAACAAAGGAAATTAGGAAATATCTTGAGGCAAATGAAAATGAAAACACAACCTACCAAAACGTGGGATGCAGTAAAAGTAGTGCTGAGAGGGAAATGTATACCTCTAAATGCTTACATTAAAAAAAAGAAGATTTCAAATCAGAGACCTAACTTCATACCTGGAAGAACTAGATAAAGAAATGTAAACTAAACTGAAAGAGAGTAGAAGGAAGGAAATAACAAAGATAAGAGCAGAGATAAATGAACTAGAGGATCAATGAAAACAAAAGTTGGTTCTTTGAAAAGGTCATGAAAATCTACAAACTTTTGACTAGATTGACAAAAAAAAGAGAAAGAGAGAGAGAGAGGATAAATAACTAAAATTAGAAATAAAAATAGGGACTACTACTGACCCCACAAAAATAAAAAGGATTATAGGAGGATGCTATGGACAAATTCATAGAAACATACTAACTACCTACATTGACTCAAGAAAAAATAGAAGATCTTGGCGGACAAATGACAAGTAAATTCACTGATGTATTTCACCAAACATTTGGAGAAGAATTAACACCAATCTGGCTAAAACTCTTCTGAAAACTGAAGAAAAGGGAATACTTCTTAACTCATTCTATAAGGCTAGCATCACCCTCATACCAAACCAGATAAAGATACCACAAGAAAATAAAATTGCATAACAATCTCTTTCAACAATTTAGATGCAACAATCCTGAACAAAATATCTGCAATTAGCACATTAAAAGAATTGTACACCATGATCAAATGGGATTTTTCCCAGGAATGCAAGTGTGGTTCAACATAAGAGAATCAATTAATTAAATACACTACATTAATAAAATGAAGGGAAAAAACACATAGTCATCTCAATTGAGGCAAAAAAGATATTTGACAAAATCCAGCACCCCTTTTTGATAAAAACACCAGAAAACTAAGCATAGAAGGAAACATTCTTATCATGATAGATGGCACATACGAAAATTCCATAGCTAACGTCTTACTCAATGGGAAAAGTCTGAAAGCTTTATCCCTAATATTAGGAACAAGACAAGGAAGCCTACTATCACCATTATTATTATCCAGTACAATGCTGATTGTACTGGAAGTTCTGGCCAGAACAATTAGGCAACAAAAAGAAATAAAAAATTCCAATTCAAATTGGAAAAGAAGAAGTAAAACTTTCCCTATTTGCAGATGATATGATCCTATATACAGAAAATCCTGAAAAATCCACAACAAAGCTCACAGAGCTAATAAATAAACTCAGCAAAATGATGGGGTACAAGATCAACACCCCAAAATCGGTAGTGTCTCCATATATGATCATAAGAAGAAATAAAGAAAAAATTCCATTCACAATAGCAACAAAGAGAATCAAATATCTAGGAATAAATTTAACCATGGATGTAAGTGACATACACAGAAAACTAAACGCATTGCTGAAAGAAATCAAAGAAACCCTAATTAAATGGAAGAACATTCCATGTTCATGGATGGGAAGACTAAATGTCAATTCTACCCAAAGTGGATTTACAGTTCAATGCAATCCCAATAAAAATTCCAACAGCCTTGTCTGCACAAATGGAAAAGCCAATCATCAAATTTACATAGAAGGATGAGGTCCCAAATGACCAAAACCATCTTTAAAGAGAAGAACAAAGTTAAGGGACTCACACTTCCCGACTTTAAAACTTATTACAAAGATACAGCTATGTAGCATGTTACATAATGGCACAAAGACAAACTATTGACCAATGGAATTGAATTGAGTGCACAGAAATAAGCTCTCACATCTATGACCAATTGATTCCTGACAAAGAAGCCAAGTCCACTCACTGGAGAAAGAACAGTTTTGTCAACAAATTGTTCTAAGAAAATGCAAAAGAATAAAATTGGACCCCTACTTGATACCATATACAAAAATCAACTCGAAAAGAATCAAATACCAAAATACAAAAACTAAAACTATAAAATCCCCAGGAGGAAACATTTGCAAAGACCTTTTGTTAAGCACAAGTTCTTGTGTTGACTTTCTTGGAATTTATACCCAAAGCATGAACAACAAAAGGAAAAATAAATGGAAATGCATCAAAATTAAAAACTTCTGTGCATTAAAGGACTTCATCATGAAAGTAAAGACAATAAGAGAAAATATTTGGAAACCACATATCTGTTAAGAGTTTGATATCTAAAATATATAAAGAAATCCTGCAATTCAAAACAAGACAAACAACCTAATTTTAAAATGGGCAATAGACTTGAATTGATATTTCTCCAAAGAAGACACACAAATGGCCAACAAGCATGTGAAAACATGTTCCACCTTATTAGCATCAGAAATGAGATGTCATTTCACATCCATTAGAATGACTACTAGTAAAATAAGAGAGGATATGGAGAAATAGGAACACTTGTACATTGTTGGTGAAAATGAAAAATGGTGCAGCCATTGTGGAAAACAGTTTGGCAGTTCCTCAGAAAGTTACATATAGAATTACCATATGACCCAGCGATCCCACCTCGAGGTATATAAGCAAAAGAATTGAAAATAGAGACTCCAAATGATGTTCAAGTGGCATTATTCATAAAAGTGCAATCAACCGATGAATGGATAAACAAAGTGTGGTATATAGATACAATGAAATATTTTGGCTTTAAAAGGGAATGAAGTCCTGACACATGTGACAACATGGATGTTGATTGAAATAAGCCAGACATAAAAGGACAAATAAGTATGATCTCACTGATATGAAATACTTATAATAAGCAAACTCATAGAGTCTGAAACTAGATTGCAGGTGACCAGAGGATGGAGAGTTATTGGTTAGATGGTACAGAGTTTCTGTTTGGGGAGATGGAGAAGTTTTGGTAATGAATATTGTGATGATATCTTGTTTATTAGTAGGTTCCCCAATAGCCCCAGCACCAAGCACAGCAACTGGCCTGGAGAGGATCTCAATAAGTATTGGTTAAAAAAAATGAATGGATGAATCTCATTAAGAAACATTGATTTACTACAAACTCTATATATTTCCTATATTTCTCCTTGGTTTTATTTTCACTTCCTATGCTGGTTTGAAGCTATTACAAACACCAGAAAAGGCCATGTTCTTTTAATCCATTCCTGTAAGTGCAGATCTATTGTGGGTGGGACCTTTTGGTTAGATTTTTTCAATTGAGATGTGACCCACTTCATTCAAGGTGAGTCTCGATCCTTTTACTGGAGTCCTTTGTAAGAGGATAAAAGATAGAAAAAGCCTAGAGAGCTCAGAAAGAAACACCCAGAGAAGTTTGGAGAGAGCTTAGAGAAAAAAGGTCCAGAGATGCTAAGAGAGGACCCAGAGAAGCTCAGAGAAGAAACTAATGGAGCCAGGAGCTGAAAGCAACAAAACTCAGGAGTGAAGGACCAACAGACGCTGTCCATATGCCTTCCCATGTGACAGAGGTGTCCAGATGCCAGCAACCTTTCTTTGCAGAAGGTATCTTCTTGTTGATGCCTTAATTGGGACATTTTCATGGCCTTAGAAATGTAAACTTGCAAGCTAATAAATTCCCATTGTAAAAGCCAACCCGTTTCTGACATATTGCATTCCAGCAGCTTTAGCAAACTGAAACACTTCCCTATAGAGAAAATGGATCACCCAAGGTCACTGTGAACAGCCCACTACAGAGAGTTCCTCTAGGCATGGAAGAATTCAAAATCTAGATGTTCCTACTAAGATTCTCTCTCCTGGGGTTCCACCACTTGCAAATGAAACTCTCTTCCCAGATGAAAACTGGGGACAAACGAGGAAGATGAGTCTTTTGTTCACCTTCCAACTCTTCTTCCAACAAATTCAACTTGCGTCACGATAATCAGTTGGGTCAATGCTCCAAAGAAAAGAACCATTTCGATGATGATAAGTGAATGCCCCAACAGTCAAACCAATAAAGCCTTGCCAACTCCCCTTCTCCATCAAAAATTTAGCAAAGACATCCTTTTCCCTAGGGGAAAAAAAAAAAGAGACTATATCCTGAATAGCAGCTGCCACAGAGGATGGCCATGGATTCCAACATGTTTGAGATGATGTAATCTTTTAAAAGAGTGGTGCATCCTGGGCTGGTAGAGTGGGTGTCCCTCAGATAGTGCCCTGTCCCCCAACACTCTGAAGTTCTCAGTACTCTAGTCCCCAAGGGCTCTGTCACTGGTCCACCGAGGCACTACAAGTCTATTTCTTCTAGAGGCAGAGGGAGGCCTTCGGCCCCTCAAAATATAGTAAAGGAAAACCCATTTGGCCAAAATTCAAGTCAAAATTTGAAATCCAAATATTTGAACCAACCATGACATTCACATGCAACCAAAATATAACTTTTAGAATGTTGACTGTACTATATTTTATGCAGAATGCTTTTAAGTCCAGAAGTGTTTTAAACTCTGAAAACTGTTCTTCCAAGGAAAGCAAACTGAAAGTGGACATCGCTAATTTTACTCTTATTCCTAAGATTAATTTCAACATCCCTATTTTCCATATGTGCCACTGTCCAGACTACTTGGGTGCATTCTGTAGCTACAATTAGGATTTCATAAGTCACAAAGGGAATTTTGAAGGGAAATGCGCCATTCCTAAGTTTGTGGTTTGCCTCACTGTGTTTAAAGCAAAGATTATTAGGGTTATGCTGCACAGATTTCCTAAATGTTCTGTATTGCTAATAGCAGAGCCGGACGTGGATTACATTGGGAGAGACATGCTTAAGGGCGCTTTTCTAAGGGACAGTTGTGAGTTATTATTTGCAAACGGGGACATTGCAACTATGTAGTACCAGGATAATTTCATCGGAATATTGTTCTCTTCGGGTTATTTTCTCCTCGATGTGAAATCTAAACTCTAAGACTTCGTCACCTGCCCCACAGCCTCGTAGCCCAGGACAGCCTCTTTACTCTCCTCCTACACATTTTGCTTGGGCTCCTTCTGTCTGGAATATGTAGCTCTCACATCCTTGAAATCCTGCTTCAACCCTCCTGGTTATCAAAGAGGCTTCCCTCTTTTGACCCCTCCCACGCCGCTCTCTCTCCCTTATTTGGCACTGCCTATAGTTCTCTGCAATTGTCATCGTGCCTGGTGGCAGCGGCTGCTGGAAAGCTTAGAATTAACTTTGTGGCACCCTTGAAGCAAATGTGTGGATTCTCTAGGATGCATTTCTGCCTCACGTCCTTCTCTGCTCTAATTTGTCTATTTTCACCTGATCTCTTAAGTCCTTTCTGGATCAAAGTGGGGCGTGAACGTGACTCTTTGCACTGAATAAGCCTGCAGGGTCCTCTCGGCACTTGCCCTCTGTCTGTCTCTGCTCCCACTACTTCATACGCTCCTCGGAGGAAAAGTACTCCTCAGAAGCAAGTCTTCTTCTGTTCACGTTTTTGAAACTAACATTTATTTAGGTAGTTTCTCCTTTGACTGAAAGATGATTATGTATGAGACTCTTTATGGATAATCTATGTAACCCCCAGAATTATCATCCTCATTTTATACACGAAAACCCTCAGCATCGGAAGAGTCGGCTGTTGGTCCAATTTCATCCAGCTACTTAGGCAGAGCTGAGACTCCAACCCAGCTCCCCCGGACTCCCAAGCCCTCATCTCTGTGTCCCCTAAAAGTGCCCAGCACCGCAGCAGGTACTAGGTGACGTGTACTCATTGATGGTGGGACTATGACAAAGAAATATGTGGTCCAGAGTTGGATCAAGCCCTGGAGGCAATCCTACTGACAGCCAAACTTGCTTGATTGGTGAAAACTGGCTTCATAAAAGAGTCTGTGAAGAGACAATAATCAGATCTACTTGGAAAAGATGAGCCAGGCCTCTGAAGGTAATGAAAATACTCAGAGCACACATAGTACTGGCAGAGACACCATGTGTTGATGTCCAAATTTGGACAGAGAAAAGAATGGATGGGGCGCACTGGGAGGCACTTGTTTGGATTTATAGGTCCAGGGATCAAAGAGATCCAGATGTGAAAGTATCGCAACAGTCCCGGTCCCACCCTGTGGGCTTTGATGAGGGTAGCCTTGGCAGGTCCCTCCACTCCTGAGGCATCTGGAAAAATGGAATAGGCAGACTTTGACATCTGCAGAAGCCAGAGGACAGAATCTTTGTTCACTGAGAATCTTCACATGTCACTGTTACACTTTCCCTGACTTCATCCTTGGGGTTCCATATTTACATACCACTTACCACATGGTATTATAATAATACCATCTGTGCCTCTCTTCCCCACTAGACCATCAGCTACCCAAGAAGCATAATGAAATCTTTGAGAAATATCTGGTATATGTCACTGCTCTCCAAACTGATTTAAAGATTGAATGCAATTCCAATAAAAAGTGAAATAGGTTCGTTGAGGGACTTGAACAACTAATTCTCAAACTTATATGGAAGAGCAAACGTGAGAATAAACAAGACACACCCGAAGAGGAATTTCACAGCTGTTACAAAGCCATCATTACTAATTCGTGTTTTACTGGCACAGAGGTGAACAAATTGCCCAATGGAACAGACTAAAGCACCCAGAAACAGAGAGAAAGAGGGCGGGCAACTGGCGGGTGGAGGACACTGGTACATGACTAACGAGAAACAACGAGCTACCGAGTCAATCGGTTATGCGCATGGCACCAGGCATACTGAGTTTCAGAAAATCAATTCCTGCTGGATTTAAAACTTAGATGTAAAAGACAGAACTTCTAAACTTTTGGAAATAACATAGGAGACGATCTTTTGACCTCAGGGTGGTGAGTGTTGTTTAGACGAAACCCTGAATTGCTAACTACAAAAGGAAAAAAGAAAAAAAAAAGGGTTACCTTAAAATTAAGAACTTCTATTCAGCAATAGACCCCTCGAATATCATGCTCAGTGAAAACCCAGACCAGAAGAAGGTATTTGCAACATATATAACAAATAAGACATGCATACGGAGGATATATTCCTTAAAGTCCAATAAATAAATTAGCAAATACAAAACCAAATAACCCACTGGAAAACTGGGCAAAAGATGTGAAGCGGCATTCCACAGATCAGGAAGCATGAATGGCCCACAGACATGTGAAAGGACACAGAGTTTCATTAGTAATCGAACAAGCACTGATTGACACAGCAATGAAATGCCACTTTCCACCCACTGGGTTGGCAAAAATGAAGAAGACAAACACCATCGAAGTACTGGAGAGGATCTGTTCTCCAACTAATTGTTACGATGTGTTTTGAAATTTATTGTTCTTTTGTATATATGTTATTTTTCACAAAAAAGTAAAAAAGTTGACTGTGATGCTAAATGCATAACTATATGAAAAATCAATACATAAAAAGTCTGAGTAGGAAAAAAAGTACCAGTGAGGGTGTGAGTGAACTGGAATTTTTATATACCATTGATAGGAACATAAATTGGTACAACCACTTTGAAGAAGAAGAAAAGAAAAATAAGTTGACCCTTTATAACTTAACCATTCTAGAGTCCAGAAACTCTTGCACACATGTGCCAAGATTTATGTGACTCTTATTCCTAAGTATAAACTCTAGAGAGACTCTTGCACAGGATTTATGTCTAAGAACATTCATGGCAACATTATAATAATAACTAGAAATAACACCAGGGTGCAAAGTGACCAGAGAATGAAGAAAAATTACTTATTCATATGCATATAATAAAATGTTATACATGTGGAATTGCAACCCATACAAAACTCTGAAATCTGCTCTACAACTAATTGTTGCAATATACTTTGAAATTTATTGCTTTTTTTGTATATATGTCATTTTTCACAAAAAAAAGAGAAGGAAGAATATGACAGAGAAGATAGGATTTAACAAATGAATATGACTGCTGAATCAATATATTGATATTTCTGTTGGTCTCCAGTGTCTTGGAGCAGCTAGAAGACAAAATGAAAAATCATGGAACTGTAGCCCATACCAAAGTTTAAAATCTGTTGTATAACTAGCTACTTGTTAAAATGTACTTGGAAATGTATTGCTTTTTTGTATATATGTTATTTTTTTTCAGATATGATGAAACTTTTAATTAAAAAATACAGAACACGCAGGGGCCATGCTAATCTCCTCTGTATCGTTCCAATTTTAGTATATGTGCTGCCGAAGCGAGCACTATATATATTATTTTTCACCATAAAAAAAAAGAAACTAAAGATCAAACAAAGGATAACTGTACCGCAGACAAAATATAGAAGCATTACTATAAAAAAAGTTATACAGCAGTGAAATGAATGAACTTCATGCCCCACAGATGAATCTTGGAGACATAAACCTGACTGTAAAAAGCAATTGGTAGAAGACTGCATAGAGTATAATAACACGTTCCTAAAAGTAGAAGTACGTAATATATTATCCAATGCTATGTACATATATGCTAAATTAAAAAAAAAATTTTTATAACATCCATAGGCACTATAAAAATAAAATCCAGGATGCTGGTTACCTTTATAGGCGAGGAGCCCAGCAGCTAAGGGAGAGTTGATGACATTCTCCTGCCCTAAGCAAGGCTCACAGAGCGGGAGACAATGACCTCTTGTCATTCACCTGGTACCTGCCTGACACTCACATTCTCTTGCATGCATCACCATGACCGAATAATAATAAGAGGGGAAATCGAGTGGCCAGGCTTTTCTGAGAAGACAGGAAGAAAATTCTCCCCGTTACTCATGACTCTGCCTGAGCTCACAGACTCACTGACCAGGGAGCGCTGGAGGTGGGTGGGGCAGCCCGTCTGCTAGGCCCATCACTAATCGCATTAGAAACCCAGGCTCCAAGATGGTGGGTCACTGTCCCATGAGCGCTCGGCAGAGCCAGGGACCAAACCCAGGCCTTGAGACACTTCTTTTCCCGGACCAGGTCCTCCTGTTCATACATCATCAAAAGCCCAGCCTTCTTTATCTTTGCTTCTCCAAAATCTGGCACAGGCCCTGACGGTTTCTTGACCCTCAAAATCTGTTTGTTGACTATCACAGAGTTCTCATCGGACGGGCCACAAGTTGTCTCCAGAGTGGTTAAAAATACCAGTACTTTTCTCTCTTCTTTCAGTGGCTTCAAACCAAAATATGGTTCCCGGAATTAAGACAGAAATATCAGTCATGGCATTCCCAGAACTCAAGTGTGGGCACGTGTGAGGAGGCATCTGTGGGAAGGGAGGGCAGGGATCCCCGGCAGCCATGGGGAGGGGGGTGCTCTCCAGCTGGTCCCAGCAGGCCGGCCTTGCGTGACTGCCTTCCTTAGCTTAAGGTATAGAATTCAGGGGGAAGGAGCCAAACCCTATAAATGCGTCTTTGTTGTCTCTGAGGCACAGTTGCCAGGACCTGTGGTTTGGCTGCAGACTGAGCAGTGGAAGCGCTTTCTCTTCCATTGTATGGCATAATAGTCTGGCCCGTTCCACCACCCCACCACCGGGTTGTAAGCTCCTTGCCAGGGGTTTCCTTCTCACACGCTGGCGGGAACACAAGCACTTCCCTGAACCTCAGCTTCCCCAGCCCCGAATCCTGTGTCGTTAAAGGCCCCTCAGGTATGCTACTCTTTCTCACTTGGTTTCTCCGGACCTTCAGCATCACCATGAGGCTGAGCCGGGGTCCTTGTTTGTGGTGCTCCTGTCTGGAAGAAGGACCAGCCGAGACACACAAAGCACCACTGGCCCTGGGTCCCTGAGCAGTGCCGTGCCCAGGCGTCCAGCGGTTCTCCTGGCTGCAGGCCCCAGTGACCAAGACCTCTGAGTTCACCTCGGTTTTTTTTGAGTCACAGTCCAGGAGAGCATTGCGCTGACAGGCCAAGAATTTTGAGTCTTCATCTCCAAGCACACGATATATCTCATCATGGGGAGACTCAGGTCTTCTTTCACAGCCCTCAGTGAAGTTCCTCCTTCTCTTCTGCATGTCCCACACATCCCTCGTATTCCTAGGTGTGTCCCATTGTGGGTCCCTGAGGCCAACAGCCCAAGGAATGAGACAAGATAAAACAGGCTGCTTCTGCACAGAGGTGCTTAATGGCTGGGAGCCCCACCGAGGCAGAAGCCACGATGGCCACCATTCGTTTAGGGAAAACCAAGCACTTCTCACCCGTGGAGAAGTACTAGCTTCCTGTAGGCTGTGAGAAGACCTGGATGTGTTCTTGGTAATTTCTGGTTTGCACAGGGCTTCGGTAGAGAGGGCACTGCCCACGGCAATGGGTTCCTATCTGGTTGCCAACTCAGTGGTCAGGACAGGGGGAGGGGAGGTGTCGCCACCCCGGCTGGTCCACACTGGCCCCCCGCTGCCCCACGGACCTCAAGGAGCAGGGGCGGCGGGGGGAGGACAGATGACAGGAAATGCTTTCTTCTCAGCAGAGGCTCACTGGGGGCCAGGGAGCATCAGCTTCCCAGGCAGTGCCTCCCCCTCCGCAGGCCTGCAATCCTTGCTACTTCACACTCCCTCCCCCGGCCAGAGGGATACATGGGCTCCCTGCCCAGGTTTACTCACATGAGTGAGGCCTGATTTTATGGGATTTGCATTTTGTTGTTGTTGTTGTTGTTGTTAAATTGTGTTTTTAATTCCCAGCATATCTGGGCTCCCACTTCTGCACCTGGTTTTTCAAGTCAAAAGGATCCTGATGATTCACCTTGAAGATCAGGTTTCACAGGAAATATAATTCAGATATTTGCTGGGTGCCTGTTAGATGGAAGAGGAAGCTGCACTTCGGAAGCTGCACTTCGGTAGACCTGGGGGCATAAGCTCCCGTGAGGAAGCTCTCCCCGCGCCCTTGCCCTGCTCCATCCGTGCTTGGCTCCTTCCCTCAGCCCTTTCTTAAAGAATATGAAACAGTTGACACTCCCTAAGGTGCAGAAAAATTCCTTTACATTTCACAAGAACGTTCTATTTTTCAAAAGTAGCAGACATTAGGGTGTAAAGTGGGAAAAGCATGGGGCAGAGATTCCAAAGAGCTCCTAGTGCCCCCACGTAACCTTGGGGGCCTCATTGAACCCTTCCCACATGACGTTGGATAAGTCATCCCACCTCCCCATGTTTCATCCCATCTGAAAATGGGAACAGTGACAATGCCTGCCTCATCAGACTGCAGTGAGGCACAAATGCCTGGACATATAGAAGAGAACTTTGCCAACAGCTATTATTATAATTTTTTCTTAGACCAATTATAAATGCACCATAAACAGCTTATTTCAGAAAACCAATTATTCTTTAGTGCCTACCAGCAGACATGATATGACATGTAAAAATGGCAGTGGTATAAAAACAATAATACTGGTTCATATATATGGGGAAATTTTGCTGGGCATGGTGCTAAAGCTTTTATGTGAAGTATCGCATTTAAGCCTTGAGCAGGCCATATTATCTGCTCTTTTTGTTGTTGTTTCTTTGCCAAAGAGAAAAAAATCAATGCTTGACACACTGTAGTAATTTGGCCAAGGTCACATCGTTCCTAGTTGGGAGAGCTGAGGCTCGGTGCTGGTTTGAAAGGATGTATGTCCCCTAGAAAAGCCATGTTTTAATCTAAATCCCATTTCATAAAGGCAGAACAATCCTTATTCAATACTGTATGTTTGAAACTGTAATTAGATCATCTCCCTAGAGATGAGATTTAATCAAAAGTGGTTCTTAAACTGGATTAGCTGGAGGCATGTCTCCATCCATTTGGGTGGGTCTTGATAAGTTTCTGGAGTCCTATAAAAGAGGAAACATTTTGGAGAATGAGAGATTCAGAGAGAGCAGAGTTGAACGACATAGCCATGGGAAGCAGAGTCCACCAGCCAGTGACCTTTGGAGATGAAGAATGAAAATGCCTCCTGGGGAGCTTCATGAAACAGGAAGCCAGGAGAAGAAGCTAGCAGATGATACCGTGTTCACCATGTGCCCTTCCGAATGAGAGAGGAACCCTGACCGTGTTCACCATGTGCCTTTCCAGATGAGAGAGAAACCCTGACTGTGTTCGCCATGTGCCTTCTACATGAGAAAGAAACCCTGAACTTCATCAGCCTTCTTGAACCAAGGTATCTTTTCCTGGATGCCTTAGATTGGACATTTCTATAGACTTGCTTTAATTGGGACATTTTCTCAGCCTTAGAACTGTAAACTAATTCCCCTTTTTAGAAGCCATTCTGTTTCTGGTATATTGCATTCCGGCAGCTAGCAAACTAGAATAGGCTCAAACTCAAAATATCGAAAGTCTTGAGCCTTGTGTGGGCCACCGTGGCTCAGCAGGCAGAGTTTTCACCTGCCATGCCAGAGACCCGGGTTCGATTCCTGGTGCCTGCCCATGCAAAAAAAAAAGAAAAAGAAAAAAAGTCTTGAGCCTTGCTCTAAGATGCTTCCAAACTGTTATGAAAAATAAGGTATATTGACAAACAAACAATGAAAGATGTACTGTGGATGATGCATCAGCCCAATAAAAGCAAAAAGCCAGAAGTTTGAGAGGGTGGAGAGATGACCAATTACTTGAGCAGACAGCACAGAGGTGGCATGTGGCTTGTGCCTTGAAGGATGAGGAATATTTTGACAAGTGAGGGAAGAAAAGGGTTTGAGCACAAAAGCCCAGAACAAAGAAACAAGACATATATTTGGGTAAAGTATTTGGTGCAGCCAAGATGGAGAAAAAAATGAAGGAAAACATGGGAAAAGTAGGAATCGCTAATTGTCTCTGGAATTAATTTGTCACATCTTCCTTTAGTATGAAAAGCCCTAATTTTATCTTGGCACATGGCTACCCAGATAGTGACTATGTTGCCAGGCTCTCTTGCAGCTAGGTGTGGTCGTGAGACTAGGTTTGAGGGGTTGGTACACAAGCTGATGGGATGTGTTGCTTCTCAGTCATCTCTTAAAGACCAATGCCCCTGCTGGGATTTCCCTTCTCCTCTTCCTCCTGAATGGAAATGGTGTCAACTAGAGCAGCTTCCTTGGACATAGATAGGGAATCCCTATGTGTAGAATGGCAAAGCCGCCCACCAGACCTGGATGCCCACCTCTAAATTCACGGGAAAGGAAAAACTTTGATCTTATTTAAGTCGTGGTACTTTAAGTTCTTGTACAAACTGCAAAACCACAAAGTTTTATGGTCTGCACCCAAATTAATACAGGGCCCACTCATTAGGGCCTTGAATTCCATGGAAATTTTTGGAAAATAACGAGCAGCAATGAGAAGGCTTCTTTAAGTTTGAAGCATCTTGGTCCACACACTGTCCTAGTAGGACCATTTATTTTTCTCATAAAGCATTAATGCATTAGTGACATGGCCTTCTATTAGCTGAGTTTCAAATTATGTTAGCCAGAGCTTGAAACACTTAAAACCGTATAGAGTGCAGAGGAAAAATACAGAGAAGTGATGGAAGTATGTGTCTGAGCACAAATCCACTTGGAACTGCTTGCCTTTGGACTTCAACAAAAGTGTTTTTCTCAGTCATTCTAGAATCGGGTTACTCTGAGGTGGTCAAAGCCTAAGTTGATGGCCCCCAACTAACATTCACCATCTTACATCTTCCATGTCAAAAACCACCAAGCAGTGAGGTTAAGGAGACCTACAGCAACAGCTCATCAATGTGTTTTAAAAAAAAGGATATTTAAGATCAGTAAATATTCCTGATACATGAAATGTAAGTTCCCCTCTGTTTTTCTACAATTGGCCAACAACAATTAAATTAGTGCTGTTGTTTCCAAGATGATCATAAACAAAACTGCAAACACAGGTGCTAAGTCTCAGAAGGTGGTTGTCTGGCTAGCCTAGAGCATGCTTGTTGAATCCTTTTTAGAGTGTCATCATTACAGATCCACAAAATTAAAACATTTTCTAAAGAATCTGATATCAATCTGTAACTCTTCTGTTTGAGAAATTTAGATGTAAGCAGCCAACATTTTGTCTCTCTCTCTGTTTCTCAGTTTTTCTTTCAATTCTTGACACCAAAGTCAGCCAAATTTGTTTATTAAACTTTGGGATCCTAGAGGAATAGAAATAGCATTACTTGCTATGGGTTCTTTTGCTCATTTTTAAAGATCTGGGCTCAAATTGGAAATTCTACAAATTGGTGGCTTTAACTTCTGTCCCCTAATCTAGGGTATGTTGTGGGGGCATTGTCCAAATTCCTTCAGGAACAAGGAACAAGGCACACACACAAACACACACATACCATCTTCCAGGAGTGTGGTCTGCTGACTCCCACAGCCAAAGGGATCTGTACCACCCAAAGTTACAGAATTTCCATGGCTGCAGCCTGTATGATCGATGCAGGAGAGCAAAGGACTGCTCCTCTTGCCCTAATTTGAACGTCTCTGAAGCGTCATTCCAACTTCAGAGCTCCCCATGTGACCAGGTGAGTCCTCTGTTGCAACTGCATCACATTCCAACTTTTTCTGCCCACCTGCTCTGCTCATGCCCTCACAGTTATTGTTCCTGAGAACACGCCCTAGTAAATTGCCTGCACACAATTTCTCTCTCAGGGTTTATTTCCTGGGTGTTTCCATTTGCTAAAGAAGCTGGAATGCAATATACCAGAAATAGGTTGGCTTTTTCAATGGGGATTTATATATTAGCTTACAAACTTACAGTTCTTAAGGCCATGAAAATGTCCAAATTAAGACATCAACAGGATGATACCTTCTCTGAAGAAAGGCTGCTAGCATCTGGGAGACCTCTGTCACATGGGAAGGCATATGGCTGGCATCTGCTGGTCCTTCTCCCAGGTTTCATTGCTTTCAGCATCTGGCTTTAGTGGCTTCCTCTCTCAGCCTCTCTGGGGCTTTTTCTCTATATGCTTCTGAGTCTTTTCTACCTTTTATCCTCTCATAAAGACTCCTATAAAAGGATTAAGACCAACCTTGAATAGGCTAGGTCACACCTCAGCTGAAATAACCTAGTCAAAAGGTCCCACCCACAATAGGTCTGCACCCACTGGAGTGGATTAAAGGAACATGGTCTTTGCTGGGGTACATAACAGTCCCTAACTACCACCCTGGTGAACAAAATTACAACAGTAGATGCCAGGAGAGGTCCTATGCAGCAGATTTTGGAGCAGATCACACTCCGGCTGCCTGGCAATAAGGCCCACATCACTGGTGATAGATGGAGTAGTAGCAGCTCCTGGCATGAGGTAGCAGTGCAGTTTTTCTTTAATGTTGCCAGTCATGGAATACAGCTGGCAAGGGATGCACTGGTGAACACGTTCCTTCCCACCTTGAGGTTCTGGGGGAAAATATCTACTTCCAAACTCATTCTCACCAGCTAAATTCAGTTCCTTGGGGTTATAGACATTTGAGAAGTTCAGGGTAAGTAGTAATTACAAGAAGAATAGAATTGGATGACTGTTTCTAGGGGCCATTTACTAACCACCGATTATATTCTATATGAAGTTCACCAAAGAGGCTAGGAAGAAACAAATATTTATTGAGCTTCTATTGAACATTTGCTTTCTATTGCTGTATAAAAAATTACCACAAGTTTAGAGGCTCAATGCACACTCGTTTATTAGTTCACAGTCTGTAGGTTGCATCCAGCATGGTGGAGCTGGGGTCTCTGCTTAGGGCATCACAAGGTTGAAATAAAAGTGTCAGCAGGCTTAGTTCTTGTCTAGAGGCTCTTGGGTTGGGGGGAGAGGAATCCACTTCCAAATTTATTCTTGATGTTGGCTGAGTCCAACATCAGTTGTAGAACTGAGGTTCCCATTTCCTTGCTGGACCATCAGCCAAGGGCTACTCTCAACTTCTAGACATTGCCTGCTTTCCTTACCATGTGGTTCCTCTGTCTTCAGCCTTCAACTGCAGTTCAAATCCTCAAATTACAGTGAGATAACTCCACGCCTGCTTTATAGCCCAAGGATTCCCAAACACAGCAAAGCAATGTTTGAAGCTTTTAATGGACATCATGCACATTTCATGCCTTTGGGTGATTTAGTATTCCATTCTGCCTTCCCTCCACCTACATTAAAACCCTTAAAAGGCATTTTCTTCGTGGTGAGGGTTTCTGGGACTTCTTCACATCGCCTGAAAAAGTATTTCTTTTCAAATCAAAATGTTTTGGCAAGGCTGTAGCTAACTCCAGAGTGACGAAGTAGGCTGAGACTGTGTTTGCCTAACAGGGAAGCCCCCAGAGACCACCACACTCTCACAGCTTCCAGACTGGTCAGACTTTCTTGGGAGCTTTCTTCCAGCCCACCCCCAGACACAGGTTCCACAAAACACCCCACCCTCTGGCTTCAGTGCTTGGGGGCAGTTTTAGCCTCCATCTCCTGGTCCTAGGACCCTGCACGGATCCCAGCTCCTCACACCCAGCCTTCCCAAAAGACCCTTTGCATTGGTACAATTCCTTCTTTCCACCTGCTCTGATGCCCTGGACTTTCAGATGCTCCTTTGCTTCCTGATCCCTCAGGACCCCAGGACTCAGTGCTCCTTTCTGATTTCTCTAGTTGTCTTGCAAGAATCAGTTCAATGTGATGCCCGTTAAGGCCTTTCTCATCGCTCCAAGCTGCATCCTAGAGCGTGTTGGTGGTATCTGTATTCCAGCATATTATGCTGCTCGTGTGAGCTACCCCCACTAAACTGTAACTCAGGAACCATGACATTTATCTGTGTCTTCCCTCCTGCCCAAATGCCTAGCTTCATTGCAAGCACATCCTTCTTGATTAATATTTGTGCCAGTTTGAATCTATTGTGGACCCCAGAAAAGCCATGTCCTTTAATCCTCATTCAGTATTGCTTGGTGGGAGCTTTTTGATTGTTCCCATGGAGATGTGACCCACCCAATTGTGGGTGGTAACTTTTGATTAGATGGTTTCCATAGAGACGTGTCTCTACATCTTGCTTGAGCTAAAGTGTCTTTTCCCAGATACCTTAGATTGGACATTTTTATAGCCTTGCTTTAATTTGGACATTTTCACACCCTTAGAACTGTAAAACTCGCAACTAAATAAACTCCCCTTTTTAAAAACCATTCTGTTTCTAGTATATTGGATTCTGGCAGCTTACTAACTAGAATAACATACATGCACAAAAACTCCTTAAATATATATGGTTGTAACATTGTTGAATGTCTCCCAGTCATGCTTTCAGAAACCCTCTGCCATCACTGCAAAGCCTTTCAGGGCAGTTGTCACATTTGTAAGATCCAAAAAGTCACATGGGCTCCTCTCCCCAGCTGGAGGGCACCAGGGCTACGGTTCAGCTTTGAGCAAATCCTGGGAGTATTTATAATTGAAAGGCAGACTCCAAGGGCCTTTAGAGCTTCGAAGGCCTTCCTTACTCCCCATCCCACATGCTTCTCCTTTATCCTTCTCTGACCTGACATCTTGTCACCCTCACAGCAGGATGTCCAGATTTCTCCAGGCCTCGTAGCACCTGTGCTTGCCACACAGCCGCCTTCCCGCTGGGTTTGTCCCAGGACTCCGGGGTCACAGGCCACCCTGCCTGCCCACACAGACACTTCTGAGATGGAGACGGAGCATCAAAGAACGTGCCGTGAGACCAGGTGGCTGGGGGAGGTGGAAACTTCAGAATGGCTGGCTCGTTCCCAGGCTCATCTCAGCCGGGGCCTGCGGAAGTGGGGGAGAAGATGCTGAGGTCACTGAGAGTTTCCTTGGCACGAGTTTAGAGTCCCATTTCCAACCCACATGACCCCCTGCCTGCCTTCCTCCACACTCCTGGCCTGAGCCTGCCCCCTCCCTGAACACAGCAATCTCCCAGGCTTCTAATATGGTACATACCAAGGCCAGGTCATAGGAGAGTGGAATGACGGGATAATTAGTGTTAGAACTGGAGAGGCACTTAAAGATCTTGTAATCCAGTGACTATAAAACCTTTTTAGCCACAAAGCCCTTTCTTCAAAAGAACCTTATTTGAAAGCATAATAAGCAGAATTGATAATGACTCAGAATAACTCACACATCTGCTCTCTAGTGTCCCTTCTTCAGAGCCAGGGTGTTTTCATTTCATTCTCTCCTTTATGAGTTCCTTCCATTCCTGACAAGCAGAGGCACCGGACATCTCTAAGGCACCCTGATATCCAATATGGTGTGTGGCAAATCCAGCAAAGGAGGCCAGCAGGGAGCCTTTCTCTTGCCCATCGAAGAATGGTGTCTATGGAAAGACATAAAAGACAGGCACACTGAGTGCCTTAGAATATTCATCCTTGCAAGTGGAAGAAGTTCAAGTCAAACAAGCTTAATTAAAATGGGGCTTTAATGGAAGAAGAATACTGGAACATTCACACATATCTGGGCCTCAGTGCCTAGAAATTAACCTCCATGCCGTGAGGCCTATCTTCTTATCTCTCCTTTCTCCTCACCTCTGCTTGGTTTTATTCTCTTGAGTAGAGATGGGTTTTCTGGTGTGACTGAAAATAAAGTCTCTGGCAGCCTTAGATTCTCATCCTTCCAACCTCCCTGAATTAACATGGCTTCACCATCAGCTTGTATTAGAATGATCCCAGGAAAGCCTCTGATTGGCCCAAATTCTCTCATGTGCCCATCCCTGAGCCAATCACTGTAGCCAGAGGATAAACACCTGGGGATGGACACATGGTGGCCCAGGTGGTCAAGAGCACACAGAGTTCTGGGATTGGCAGCCCCTCCAAACCACCGGGAAGGGGTACAGGGAGAGAAGTTGTTCCCTAAAGGAAGAGGGGCTCCCGTCAGATTCCTGCTAGTGAATGGTGAAAGTTCTTAGCAGTTTTGCCAAGCCCTCTTGGAAACAGGTCCTCAACCAGAAGGAATGATTCCAGTGAGTTCGACTTCAAGCATTAGAGACTGGGGCAAGGAGAGCTTTGCAGAGTTCAGACCACTGCAATGGAGCCATCTCCATCCCCTTCCTGAAAACCAGTCCTGCCATCAGGCATCCTTCAGAAAATGGAAAGATGTTTCTTTATCACCACAGCTAAAGCATTAGCCGAGAGCATGTGTGTTGCTTTTCCTTTTAAATTTAATTCAACTTGAAAGGTCTCTTCATCTTGTCTTCTGCAAATGACCAAGGAAAAGTGTGCTGGTTCAGTCATGCAATAAATAACCTCTCATTATGAGAAATGTGATTCCTCAGCCACTAAGCCATTTGGTAACCATAATCTGACATTATAGAAGCCCTTTTTTGTGAGAACAGAGATATCTGAGCCACTTCCCTTTTCAAACAACTTCAGCTAATGGCTTTCCATGCTATTAATGGAACGAGTCCAAGCTATCTTTAATTTGTGGCCAATTGATTGGGTCCTGAAAGGAGAGGCTCAGCTTTACGAGAGGAATAATTGCCTGGGAATACTGCAAAGTGATATGATTCCTGTGGAGCTGGGAGACCACAAGTTTGGAGAAACTTAACTCCGCCAGAGAGATGAAAATATGCGTCAAGGCTTTTCATTCCCATGCCGACCCCTTCCTTTCCTCTGCTAGTTTCTTCAGACCTTTCTGCCTCTCCAATTTTCTTGAGGCTGGGAATGTTTTCCTAGAAAGGAGGATCTTCCTGGATCCTCAGGGCCTGTGTGCAAAGCCGGGGACCATTTAGGAAATGATCCAGCACACAGGGTGGTTCACAGGTCAAACCACCATATCACTGGGCAAAGTTTCAGGTGCAGAGTGCACCTAAAACTCTGTCCCTGAATTTCTCACTCAGACTCTAAGCACCACAGGGCAGAGTGGAGACCACTTGATCCAAAAGGAAATTATAGTCGAGCTGAACACCAAGCTAAGGTTGCTTAACAGGGTGGAGGAAGCTACCAGTGGGGCAGGGTTCATTCTGACATTTGAAACCTGGCTTCATTTTCAGAACCATAATAACCAAAGGTTATCTCAGCCATGGAGAGGACTTTTTTAAAGAATAAACTTTATTTTGGAATAATTTTAGATTTACAGCAAATGTGCAAAGAAAGAGTTCCCATACACCCTTGTTTAGTCAAGATCCTCCAGAGAAACAAAGCTGATACATATAATGAGATTTATTCTGGGATTTGGCTCCTGTGCCTGTGGGATTGGCAGGTATGGATTCCATAGGGCAGACCACAAGTTGAAAACTCTGATGCAGGTTTTGATGAATTCCCTAGGAGACGCTGGCTGGCTGAAATAGATATAGAAATTCTCCTTTCTGACTGCTGAAATCATCAGCTCTTCCTTCAAGGCCTTAAACTGACAGGACGAGACTTCTCTCGTTGCTGAAGACAATCTTTGTTGATTGTAGATGTAATCAGCCATAGGTACAGGAAACTGACGAATGATTTAAATTCATAAAATACACACACACACCCCAGTAACAGTCAGGCCAGTGCCTTCTTGACCTAACAACTGGACACCAGAACCTAGCCAAGCTGACCTGTGACCTTAACCAAACCTTCACCCAGTTTCCACCGATGTTAACAGTTCGCATAACTGTGGCATCTTTGCCAAAACTAAGAAATTAGCATATTTACCATACTATTAACTTAGCCAATAGATTCCATTTGGATTTCACCAGTTTTTCCACTATGCCCTTTTTGTGGGTGTCCCAGGATTCAATCCAGAAGCCCACACCGCATTGAGTCGTCATGTTTCCTTACTCTCCTCCATTCAGAGACAGTTTTTCTAGCTTTCCTGGTGTATCATGACCCAGACACTTTGAAGGAGTACTGCTTAGGTGTTTTGTAGAATGTCCCTCAATTTGGGTTTGTCTGATGTTTTCTCACAATTAGACTAAGGTTATGGGTTCTGAGGAAGAATGACACAGAGGTGAAGTGAATAGAAGGAGATTTTTTTAAAGAACAGGGCATTCCAAACTCACAAACTAATTGCCATTTAAGCCAAAACGTGTTTTGTTTGTTCCATCACGTCTTTTTAAGAAATGTTTTGTCCACACTCGAAAATCAGGAGTTTTGCCAATTCAGATTTCCACCTTCTCTTAAAAATGAGGACAAGCTAATGACCCCAGGGCTTCCCCAGAGCTGGAGGCAGGTGCTGAGAGGCAGTTGGCACTTTCTAAGTTCTTTGATGAGGCCAACATAAACCCCCAGCTTTATGGTGGTAGTTGTCACTCTCTGAGGAGATTCAGAGACACTTCCCTTGGATAAGTAGGAGAGGCTGAGCCACAAACAAGGAAAAAATGTCAAATAAATAAAGTTCCAGCCTGGCTTGTTATTGTCAGGGCTGAGGGCCAATTGTTAGTGGCCAGACTAGGAAAAACTCCCAGAACCCTCAGTGGAGACTGGCTGGCTCTGGAGGGTGGGGAAAGCCACCAAACCAAGAGATGGCAAAGTCCACTATAAACCACCCTGCAAATAAGTCACATGGGCAAATGACAAAACCAGGAAAGGGAGGCATAGCTGACATCATGGACATGGCCCATGAATTCCTGGTAAGAAAAGAATCCGCTTCCAGGAACTGTAAGTGACTCAGGGTGGTATTTGTTGTAATATTATGAAACACTGCGGGATTTGTGGTTCTTGTCATTTGCCTTTCTCAGAGGAGCTAATACTTATTGATTTTTTTTTCTTTTGTAAAATGCAGAGTCATCAATTTAGCTTTCCACTGTCGAAATTTCTCAGGTTTCTGGAAGCAGCTTGTGCCAAAATAATTGTAATGGGCAACTCGATATTGGTTTTATTCCTATTCACAGAGAATGTAGATATTGCTATAATGATAGTCTTCACAAACATCCAAAATTTCATTCCTTTTCAAATCCTCATAAATTGACAATGATACAAGGAAATGAGCATTTATTGACTATTAGGTATTGAACATGATGGTTCATTTCAATGCATCAATTTTGCTAGGTTATGGTATCCGGGTGTTTGCTTAAATACTCGTCTAGTTGTTACCGTGGAGATATTTCATAGATTAGCTTGGTCAGTCATTGACTTTAAGAAAAGGAGCTAACTCTCAGCAATGTGGGTGGGCCTCACCATCAGTCAGAGGTTTCCAAGCCAGCACCAAGGGTTTAAAGAATCAGGATTTCTGCCCCCTGGACCTCGCTCTCCACTCCTCCTTGACCTTCTCTGCCAACCTGAACTAAAGACTTCAACATCACTCCTCCTAGAATTTCCAGCCTGTTACCAACCATATGGAATTCAGTCTTGCCAGCCCCCACAATCACGGGAACCAATTCCTTAAATAAATCTGCTGTCTCTCTGGAGAGCTGTGACTGATCTACTGAACAAGGCCCTTTTACAAGGCAATAGTTATTTTATTCCTTGTAAGAACTCCAAAAGTTATTATTATCCTCATTTAACTGAACAGAAAACTGCAGTTAAAGAAACGAAGTAACTTTCCTAAAGTCCTACAGCTAATACGTAGCGAAACAAGAGATTCTGATCCACGCTTGTCCATATCAAGCCCTTGATCTTTCCGTGGCACAATACTGCCTCTCTGTTATGGGCTTTTCCAGGGCCTTCAGACTCTTTTCTGATTGTGGAGCCCCCACCCCAAACTTTCTTGTTTTATAGGAAGATTTTGGGACCATGATGAAGGGAAACACGGAAGGTAAAAGCAATTTCCCAGAAAATATTAAGTAAAATTAATATTTCTCCCTGAAATTGTTCCTTCAATTTTCCTCTTCACTTTGCATTTACAGACCAATTCACACTAGATTGCTTGTTCCCTTATAGGGGCGAATCAAGTATGGAAGGAAACATAATGTGTGCTTACTCCAAAAATTGAAATAAAATAAAGCTGTATGACGACAAAGTCAATATTTTACTCCACACCCATGCCAAATCACAATCCCTGAGTTAACCAAACTTAAAAGCCTGATTACCTATATATCCCATACATATATACAAATATATATATAGCTATGCTTAAAGGTTTTTATTGTGAAGGTCTTGCACATCTTTCATTAAGTATTTACTCCTAAGAATTGTTTATTGATGGAATTGTTCTTTAAATTTCATTTTCCAATAGTTAATTATTAGTACATATAAATACAATTAATTTTTAAATTCTGACTTGGTATTCTATAACCTCGTTAAATTTTCTGATTTGACCTAGTTTTTTGTAGACAACTTTTTATTTTCTAACATACAGTCATGTGATTTGTAAATAAAGGTGGTTTTCTTTCCTATCTTTATGCTTTTCATTTATTTTTCATGTCTTATTGCATTGACTAGGACTTTTAGTACAGTCTTGATTAGAAGTAATGAGAACAGACAACTTTGCCTTATTCCCAATTTTCAGGGTAAAGTGTTCAATATTTTGCCACTAAATATCATGTTAGTTGTATTTTGTAGATGCTCTTCATCAGATTGTCATATTTCTGTTCCTAATTTTTATTCCTAGTTTTTTGTGCATGTTTATTAAGAATTAGTGTTGACTTTGGTAAAATGTTTTTTCTGCATCTGTTGAAGTGATCTTACGGGTTTTCTCCTTTATTCTGTTGTGAATAAAGTGATGAATTATACTGATTTGCAAGTGTTTAACTAACCTTATGCTCCAACACAGCTCTTGCAGGGCAAGACCCAAAGACACATCAGGCACATAGTTAGGCATGAATTTTAACTAGGACTTATGAACTGAAGAGGATTCTTCCCGATGGCAGCCAGACAGGGAATGGAGTTGGCACAAAGGGTGCAAGGGAGTGCAAGGGTTAATAAGGGTTTAGGACAAGGGTGTAAGATCAGTTTCTGCAGGGTCTGGTGACACAGGGGTTTGGAGGTTTGTATTCAGCAGTGATCAGGGAAGGGGAGTTTCAAAGCCTTGATTACAATACCATTTGTACAGTCTTTCTCCCTAAAGAGGTCTGATGACATTTAACGTCTATCCGGGTCATGTAGGTGGCTATGTGCAATGACCTGTCCTCAGTATGGAGGGGAATCTTGGTCCCCAGATCCCCCCACCTTGGGATGAGTATTATTTGATCGTGATGTATTATCATTTGTACGTTCCTGGATTTGATTTACTAATATTATGTTGAGTATTTTTTGTGTCTATGTTCATGAAGGATATTGGTTTGTAGGGATTTGATTGTTTTTTTCTTCTAATGTCTTTATTAAGTTTTAATATCAGGATTATGTCAGCCTCATCAAAGAACTTAGAAAGTGTTCTCTCCTCTTTATTTTCTAAAGAATTTGTATAATGTTGGAATTCTTCACTTCTTAAGTATTTAATGGAACTCAACAGTGAAGCCATCTAGGCCTGAAATTTTCTTTGTGAGAAAATTTTTAATTATAAATTCAATTTCTATTTAAGAATATGTCTGTTCATATTTTCTATTTCTTCTTGTGCCACTTTGGTTAAGTTGTCTTTCAAAGAATTTGTCTATTCCTCAAAGCAGACAAATGTATTGACCTATAGTTGTTGGTAGCATTCCATTATTACCTCTTTTAGGACTTGCAGTGATGTACCCTCTTTTGTCCCCAAGTTTGTTAATTTATGTTCTCCCTCTTTTTCTCGATCAGTTTTGTAGGTATTTATCACAGAACTAACTTTTTTCTTTATGTATAATATCTTTAGCCCCCAAAGAAGTTTTTATAGTAAAAAAATAACTTTTTTAAAAGGGCTCTGCCTTTCTTACCTTTCTCCTCCAACCCCAAGCTTTAATATCATCCTAACTTTTTTTAATATGCTATTTTTAGATTTATTTCTTTAATCCATCTGGAACTTATTTTTGCATAAGGTGTGAATTAGAGGTCTAGCTTTACTGTCTTCCTAATGGATGCCAGTATGGTTTATTTTTTAAAGTATTCTGTCCCTGCAGAATTGAAAATGCATCTTTAAAATCCATAACATTTCCACATTCATTGAGTTTATCCCTAGATAATTTTATTCTTTCCACCAATCTGTACTGAACCAATTCCCTACTGTCTGAATCCAATATCTTTATTTAAAATTTTATTTCCTGGTAAAGTAGGTCACCATTCTTCACTCTTCTCAGACATTTATTCTTCTATTTAAACTTTAATCTTTTTATCAACCTCTGTCCACCCACTGCAAATAATCATTTTGACTCCAATTAAAATTTTACTAAATTTGTATATAAGGTGAATTATTAATGAGGATTGACATTTTAAATTAAATCTTATGTCATTGAAACATGGTATGTCTCCCCATTTATTAAATCTATTCTGTGTTCCTTAACACAACTTGATAGTTTTTTCCACATCTTTTATAAATCTCATTGAATTTATTCCTAAGCATTCTGTAGTTTTTATTCCTATCAAGAATGAGATTTATCTTTTTAATTTCATTTCCAACTCGATATGCTTATTTAGAGAAAAACTATTGACTTTATATTATGTCAGCCACATTCAAATTTTTTCCTCACTTTAAAAAGTTATTAGACTCACTATATTTTGAAGATATTTTTATATTTTCTGCAATAAAGGCATTTATTTTGTTTTTTCCAGTATTTTATTTACTTTATTGTAGTTTTGCAACATTTAAGACTTAAAACTGAATAATGGTATTGAAAACTTCTAAAACAATACTAAATAATGGTATTAGTAGGCTCGCCTCTCTGTTCCTGATTATAAAATGGTTTTATTTCACAGTTTCATGTAGTTATTATCATGTTCAAAAAGTTTTATTCTATCCCTATTTTACATGGAGTTTTATTATTAATTGCTACCAAGTGATATCAAATGTCTTTAATCATCAATTGTTATAACAATACTATATTTTCTCTTATTAATGTAGCAAATTTGGTTGATAGATTTCCTAATTTTAAACTATCTTTATACAACTGAAATAAACAACTTAATTTCCATGCATTCTTTTTGTAATCCTGTGGAATTTTACTTTCTAATTTTTTGTTTAAAATGTTGGCTTCTATATTTGGAAGTGAAATTATCTGTAGTTTTCCTTTTTGTTCTATCCTTAGTAAGTTTGGTAATAAGATATTATGCTAGCTTCATAAAATGAATTTGAAGCTATATCCACCGTTTTCTATGGCCTGGGCCAGGTTAAATAATAAGAATTATCTGGCCTTTAAAGGTTGGTTAAATTAAAATGCAAACCCATTTGATCTGTATGTTTTTAAAAGATGGATATTTACTTTTCCAATTTCTTCTACGGCTATTAGACTATCAGGGTTTCTATAACTTCTTGGGTCAAGTTGCTAGACTGTATCTTGGTAGTGTATCTTTCATTTCTTCCAGATATTAAAATTTATTGCTAGAGAGATACATATAATATTCTCTTATATTTCTTCAATTGCTTTTAACCTGTGGTCCTTATATACGACATTTCTAATTTTCTATAAAACTTTAAATGGAATTCTTAAACAAATCTTTAAGAAAAGTACAGTGTAGAACTGTGTGAAATCATACTTTAAAATATCAGTGCTTTTTAACATCACTAAGTAATAAAAATTTTGCTAGAGTCAATAATAACCTTAAGATACAAAATTTATATTTTGACTAGTGCATTTCCTAATATAACTTATGTAGATAGCTTGGCTGAACACCATAAGTACATGGAACCTTGGGTAGGACATGAGATTTTGTTGGTTTGTCCAGAGTGATGCCCCGATGAATCCCAGAGTGATTTGATCAGTGAGTGGAAAAGTATTTGCAAAGTCCCCTTCAGGGAATGGTGAGAATGGGGGAAAATTCAACCTCCCCAAGTTGAATTCTTGATATTCGCACAAGCAGTGTGGACAACCAAAGCTATAGGCTGAGCCCCCAGTCTTGGGGTTCGTTCATATGAAACTTAACCCTACAAAGGATGGGTCAAGCCTACTTAAAATTAGGCCTAAGAGTCACCCCCAAGAGAGCCTCTTTTGTTGCTCAGATGTGGCCTCTCTCTCCAGCCAACACAGCAAGCAGACTCACCACACTCCCCCTGTCTACGTGGGACATGACTACCAGGGGTGTGAATCTTCCTGGCAGCATGGGACAGAAATCCTAGAATGAGCTGAGATTCAGCAACAAGGGATTGAGAAAAACTCTAGAATGAGCTGAGACTCAGCATCAAGGGATTGAGAAAACCTTCTCGACCAAAAGGGGGAAGAATGAAATGAGACACAGTATCAATGGCTGAGAGATTCCAAACAGAGTTGAGAGGTTATCCTGGAGGTTATTCTTACGCATTAAGTAGATATCACCTTGTTGTTCAACACACTTATTCACTGTTGGTGGGACTGTCAAATGGTGCAACCGCTGTGGAAGGCAGTTTGGCGGTTCCTCAAATGGTTATTTTAACATGATGCATACAGAAAGTAATAGTGGCCTGTTCATCCTAATAAATTGATTAAATGTAGTCTCATGAAATGGTTATGCATATAATTTTTTTTTAAATAACTACTAAAAATATTCATTGTCACTCATAAGTGCACTGGGTTTATCAAAAGCATAATATTAAATTAAGAGGCCTCTCTAATTTAATATTAAATATCAAGATTAAATAAAAATGTAACCAAAATATTGATATAACTTTCATAGAATATTATTGGTTCCATTATTTTAAAGCATCCTTGATCTTCAAATCAGAATCATATCCCAAACAGTTCAATTACTCAGGAAATTCAATTACTCAGGAAAAAGCAAGTACGACTTTGTAGAAACCATGAAGTTTTCTATTGCATGACTTAATGCAGATAATCCTTTGCCCCAGGTCACTTTGACTTAATTGTTTCTCACATAGCTTTAGCTGTCTGCAAGCTACTTCCGCCTGCAGGGCAAGTTCTGGGAGGGCAAGACGTGGTTCCTGGGTCAGCTTTTCAGGCTGCCACCAGATGGATTAGCACTGACAGATGGGCACCCCAGTATGTGCATAGGGGTTACTCTGCTCTCTCTGGAGCAGGCCAGGAGCCACAGTGAATGGCCAGGCTGGCACCACACCATGCCCGGGAGGGGGAGATGCAGAACCAGCAAAAGCACCACGAGTTTC
>PVIY010032470.1:0-28971 GCA_004026745.1 Myrmecophaga tridactyla
CACACCCACTTCCCTCCTGCCCCCAGCTCCTCCTTAACCCTTGAGATAAGCATTTTTTAAAAACTTAGAGGTGTGTCCATCTCATTTAATTTGCTTATTTTCTTTAAATAATCTAATGTTTTTCATGACAGAAGTTTCTTACTTAGGCCAAGACTCATTAGAGCATTATATTAATATATGCAATATCCATTAGAAAAATCCATGATCGTTAGCAAAACAGTAAATAATATGGAATCTAATTCCTTCTTAAACTGCTCTCTTTTGGATACAAAGACTTCTCAATGTAACTACATTTATCGTTATTTTCTAGAAATGGTGACTTCTCTCCCTCCAAAGACCAACTAACTTCTACTGCTTTTGTACAGAGAAGTGTATGGCTGCATTATCTGTCTGATGATGATGATAAGAGCAGCATACCAGATGTAACACAAGCACTTTTATGCACGGCCCTGTTTCATCCATACAGCAATCCTATGTCATGGACACTAATATTAATACCTCCCCTTTGAACAGATGGGAAAACCAATAACCAGAGAGAGTAACTTTTCTAGGGACACATGACTAAGTCAAAGATTTAATCTGAAACAGATTAAAATACAGATGTAATTCTGAAATTCAGGCTTTTATCTAGCAATATAAGAATTAAAAGAAAGCACTAATTCTGTAGGGGTGCTGGAAAGTGTGGTAATGGTAGCACAACATGGTGAATGTAATTAACACCAAAGAATTGTTCCGGTGAAAGTGGTTAAAATGGGAAATTTTAGGTTGGATATATGTTACCACAATAAAAACGTTTAAAGCAGAAAATACTAAGATGCTTTCTCAGAGTATTCCCATTCACATCTAGAATAGACCACAACTGACAAAACCATATAAGCTTCTGAACTGAGTTTCATAGGCCTGCATTGTAAAAACAGTCAAAATCTCATAGAAGTGTATCTTAAAGCACAAAGCTGGGTATTGCTGTAACATTCCATAGTTTCTTAGAAGAAGACTACCTGGCTCATCCCATATTTATCGTAATATGAGTTCTCTATACTCAACATTCCAAAGTTTCCCATATATTATTTGCATATAGTTCATTATACCATTCACAAAGGACATGGGGTCAGAGTGGATGTTTTCTTGCCAAAGTCATTAATGATTTTGTCCCCAATACATTAAATTGACAGTCTAGGAAGAGGTGGAGGGTGGTTATATAGAACTGAAAAACATGAAGTTATTTATTAAAAAATAAAGCATCCACAACTTCTCTAATTAAAAAAATATATAAAACAATTCTAAGATGATTTTCATAACTTCTTCTCATACCATTTATTATGACCTTTCCTTATTAAGATTTGACTTAAGTAAAACTGCTGTCCCTATAAAGAGATCCTTTTAAGAATTCTCTAAATGTTGTGCAAATGTTACACCTTAAACTGAATTTCTCTGTACAGTAAACAAGGTTGTACCAAAGTGTGATACTTCCTTTAAGAGTATTTTCAAGGGATAGAAACGAAACAGTTCTTCATTTAGCAACTGTGGAAGCACATACCTATATTTCACAGAAAATATGTAAGCATTTGGATTACCTTCACAATAAAAGAATAGTGAAAATGTATTTCCTGTTAAAAACACAAACAAGAATATACACAGGAGTTCTTGATCTGTAAACAGTTCCTTTGAATGTGGTTGCAAATTTTTGATCTATAAATCTTTCTTTTTTTAAGTACTTTTCAAGACCAACTTTTTCTTTTCTAGACTAGCTACAGATAACTAAAGTAGAACTTCCACATTCCTAACTGGACAGAGTAATGCAGAAAGACTTAAATACACACACACACTTTTTCTTTAGAAAGAAAAACAAACACAAATCAAAACCCTAGCAATTGTAAATAAAATGTTTAGTTGCCCTCCATTAGGATCCTATGTAGGAGTAGAAGCTGAGTTTTACAGCCATTGTAGCAGAGTATATGATTTCACTTCCACTTTGTTTTCTACCACTCTGCATGAGGAAGTCTGGATAAACTTCACCTCACCAAGTGACAACTGCTTCATCCGTAAAACTGCTATTTCACCTTTGATGTAACATGACAGAGAGCTGCATCAGATAATTCCTTCAAGTTCTTTCTATTGTAAACAATTTAGCAGCTTAAGGTTTTATGTCTTCCTAGTATTTGATTATTTTATAACACCCCATTCTGCTTCTGCTACATGACAGTAGAAATTTTCTTTTCTCTTTTCCTATCTTAAAAAATATAAAAAGCACCTTTCCCCCCACTTAATATTAACAAACACTTGAAACATTCATTTTTACCATAAGACCCTGTAAAGACATAAAATGAATTTTTCCTCCGTAAGTATTCTTTGTGACCAGAGTCACAAATGCAAATGCTTACAGATAACACACACACACATACACAAACTAGCCACTATAACATAACAAGGAGGAAAAAAGCCTCTGGACACCTGGAAAGTGCCCATATCATCTGAAAACATTTAAATTAAAACAATTTTAAAGTACTGGCCAGTTTCCAACCACACTATATGGTTACCAAAAGAAGCATTTTTCTAAGTATAATTTTCCAAGTATAATTTGCATTTTCAGTCTAAGCATCGCTTTATTTTTTCCCTCTAATGTAACTTTATTTCATTTCAGCAATTATTGTCTATAAGATAAAAACTACTTTCCTGTCTATAGAACTTGGACAAAACCTATCTGCTTTACACTTGTTAAAAAAGCATATAAATAAATAACCAATTTGGGGGGGTGGTTATTAAGCACATGAGGACACTTAAAATGGTATTGTTTTACTGAAATGAAACTACAATGCTTTTATTCGCATTTCTGACTTTCTAAATGTACATTCCTCAAGAAAAAAAAAAGAATAAATTTACATTTCTCAACCTTCACTGGCCATGCTTCCTAAAAAAAATTGGCAGCCTCCATCCTGTGGAGATTGATACTACACCCAAAAGACACATATCCCTCATATTGTGCTTTTATATCAGAATTTTTTTTAGCTTTATATTCTATCACTTATATTACAGACACATCACTATTCAAAAACAAAGTTATCATATAATTTTCAAAATATACACATCATTCACAATTACGATAAAGTCCCTAGGCAGATATAATCACTTTCTTCCGTAAAAAGCACTAATGGAATATATGTTTACTAAAGTAAGTTGGGCCTCATAGCCAAGTAAAATTTTAAAAGGACCAATATATGAAATGTACTTAAGTAGCCCAAATACAATAATTACAATCCTTAAAATAATCACATTAAATAAGTTACTATATTTATAAAAGCTGAAACAATGAAAAATTGCAACTGCATTGCTGAAAACAATAAAACTCATTTGGATGAAAAAGAAAACAAGGCAGTGTTGACCTCACAGTTGTAACTTGACAAATTGGAACACATTACCAGGGCTTCCTGTTTCCCTTTCTGTCTTGGTTTCTACACTTGTTAGGTCTTTATGAAACAGTCGTCTTACAGTTCTGCAGCCTCTTCCCTCTTGCCACCTATAACCATCTTCACTGTCTTGAAAGGTGTCTTTTCTTGGTCGGTTTATAGCAGGAATTCTAGGTCCAGGTTTGAATTCTCTCCAAATATCTGAATTACCAGCAAGTTCATCAGATAGCCATCTCTTACTCTGATCTTTGTGGTTGTCATTTATCCAGGCTGGTTGACTATAAATTGGATTTTTAAATGCATATGGATTGTTGGAAACAGCATACAGTCCTTTTCTGGGTGTATTCCCATAGTTCCCTGGTGTTACTTTTTTTTTTGGAAGGCCTTTTTCCATTTTACTGCTATGACTTTTAGTATAATCGTCCATTATTAAATAATCTTGTTGAGGGTGACTCCTTCTGAAGTCATCATCATCTATAGTCCCTCGGTCTTTAGAACGCTTCACAAAATAAGGTTTTGCTGCATCTCCCATGGTCTTTGACTTCAATTTTCTTACTCTGTACCTGAAAGAAGATATTTTGAGAAAACATCAAACTATAACAATAGAAGATTGTACCAAGCACATAAAACACCACAATTCATTGCAGAGATGCTGAAAAACCTATTAAAAACGCCACTTCCTACTTTTTATTTGAATAAAATCATCCCACCACATTCTCAAAAAAATACATTATATTAGAAGTAGGAACACTTAGTTCTATAACATTCTTTATGAAAATTAGTACTATTTTAACACGAAGATTCAATCTATGACTAATCCTTAGTCTTTAGAGTTGTAATATAAGCCTTTCCCTTCAAGGAAAACCTCATACCAAGCCTGTTACAAAACTAACAAGTCTTCATTAAAAAAAAAAAAGGTGACAATTACTTTTTACCATTATACAAAGTAGCCAAAATTTTTCGCTCCTCCTCCGTATTTTGGAGCCTCGACTTCCCTCATTACCACCATTCAGAAAAGACCGACTCCTATCTCTTCGACTATCGCGCGGCTGAGGTTCCAACTAAGGCACCGCTCCAATTCAAGGCACTGTGTCTCTGCGTCCAAGAGACAACTCCGGCTGACCTCACATTCCTCAACCTCCAACAAGTTTGGTTTTGTCAAGAATAGTGATTCTCTCGGTGGAACGAAGCCCCTATCCGATCCCTATCTGTCCGCCCCACCGCCAATCTGCCTCAGTTTCCACACCCTTCGGGAGGCGAAGAAAGAGGAGGTGTCTCCTAGCACTCCGGCTACGAAGTCACCGCGGAGACAAGAACAAGGAAGTGACCTGCCGCCTAGAAGGGGTTCCGGGGTTCCACGGCCGGCTACGGCTGAGAGCTCGACCCAAATCCTTTCTTCTCCTGCTCCCGCACTGCCTGACACAAAGTGAAGACGCCTACTCGGACCAGAGAGCCCAGTCCCCGCCGGCTCACGGGCTCTACGGTCCCCGAAACCCGGACAGGGAGGCCGGTAGAGGATGGAATCAACGTACCTCTGGGACTAGGCCCGACCTCTGCTCCGGATACCGGGGGAACCTATGGGAGACCCAACCCGGAGACGCTTCTGGGAGGGATGCGGTGGCGCTCCAGAGCGCTCCCCACCTCCACCGCGATCCCCAGCCTCTTCCTGCCCCGGCCGGGCTCCCTCTCGATGTTTTCTTTCGGCCCACTTCCGGCGCTCAGCGCAGTCTCATTGTGCGCGATTGGGTGCTGGCGGTGCCCCCGCCCAAGCGCTCTGCGCGCACACCGGAAACGCGCGCCGCGCCCAGGAGGACCGCCCGTCGCCGAAGCCTCGGCCCCGCCCACTTCCGCCGCCGTGCGCACGCGCGCCCGCCCCGCGACTCAGGCGTCCGTCTCTGCCGGTGAGTTGGCCCTTTCTTTGCATTCTGTCAAACCGTGTGTGGCTCGGAGACTGCGTGAGCAACCGTCTGGACTCTGCATGCTCATCCCTCGCCTCTTTCTTTTAGGCAGCGAAAGTTCAGGAGAAACGTGAGGAGAAAAAACCCTTGCTCTCGGAGTGAGAGCCTGAGCTGAGTGGTCTGGAAGCGGCTGCGCGCTGTGCCCGCGGAGGTTCGGCTTTGCCCCTCCGTGCTTAGCAACCTGGGTGTTGCTTTCAGGGGAGCTTAAGCTTTGGTCTGAGGCCTCTGTAGCGGTATTGCTGTTTTTCTGATAAGTACGTTTTAGTGAAGTCTTCATTGCTGACTATCCAGAAGTGCCAGCGTGTAAGCAGCCATTCGCTGTTCACCCTCACCTCAATGTATTCTTCCCAAAGGTTGTCTAAGGATTATTTTTACTTAAAACGTTGCAACGCGTTTTGGAATATTATGATTAAAGAATGATCAGAAAGTGTAATACTTACATTTTCGAACTAAAGAATACAAATCCCCAGTTAGCAGACCACCTGAGGTGTGGGTTTTTGTGTTTATAATGAACTGTTACCTTCATTGCTCTCTGCGGTGTTCTAAATTTTTTTGAAAGCGTTAAGCAACCAATAAAATTAGGGAACGTTGAGGAAATTTGACACTTTTAGTTTTCTCTATTTTTAAAGAGCTTTTAAATTTAAATCCTGTGAGAGCATTGCTTTTAAAATGGTAACACGGAAAGTACTTGTGATTAGCAAGCACTGTTCGAGGCGTTTTACAATTATTAACTCATTCAGTCCTCACGACTCCATGAGGTTAATATCATTAGCCCCTTTTTTCTTTTATAACTGAGATTTAATTGGTTGTTCTGAAGATCGCACAGACATTATGTAAAATTAGTACACAATTCTTAATATGTATACGGAGACTCTAAAAAGCTGTGTGGTTGAAATTCTTTTTTAAAGGTATTCCAGCTTAAAATTTGGAGGCAGGTTTTCCCTATGAGAATATTAAGTACCACAATCTTCAAATGTTGATAAGCAGTTAAATCATAAGTCCCACTAATTCATAATTTAATATCATATGCACCACATACTCACATTTCCACTCTTTCACAGCGTATAACAAAGTTTTTTAGGAAAAATGGATGGCCACGACCAAAGATGTTACAGAGTGCACATAGTTATGAAAGAGAGAGCCTAGATCACGGAGCAGTTTTAAGAAAGAATTCTACCAAAAAAGCGTGGGAATAGAAATTAATTAAAATATTCAACACATCTTAAATGCATGACTGTGACTCCAAATCATCATTAGTATGCGTTGTATTATAGGGTATAAAAACTGCTACTCTCCATCCTGTGGAATGTTAAGTTGACATCCAAGCCAGTCAAAGCCTCCCATAAGTCAATAACCCGCTATTTTTGGGTTATACCAAAAAATAACCAGCAAATGATTTCTAAACAAAAAAGAGAAAGCATCTACACTTAAAAAAAATAAAAGGGGGAGGTGGGATATTGATATTCTTAAAAATGTTTCTTCTAGAGCTACTGAAAAACTTTTATTTAAAAAATAGTTTAGATTGTACAAGAAGAGAGAAACAGGGATCATTTCATTGATAAGACATAGTATATGCTATTAATCAGACTTGGCTTCTTTCTGTCCTGCATTGGCCCTATTTTAAAGATGGGGAAATGATACCATTTACTGTGAAGTAAATGGCCCAGCTGGAATTCAAACTCAGGCAATCTTGCAGAGCCTGTGTTCTGTTGGCTGTATTAAAGGCAATTTAAAACACATTTCTACAGCTTTTACAAAACCTTAGACGCTTTGGTTCCTAAAGTACATGAGAATCAAGCTAATAATCTGTTTGCTAGGCAGGCAGTGTCCTTTAACATATAGTCTAAAGGGAGCATGGTGATTTAAAACATTTATTATGTGACAGTGCTGTCACCACACCCAATGGAGTAACTCTCACATAAGAACAGGTGTAAGAAAAATCTGGCTGGATTGCCTATAATTTTAGAGAAGCAGTAGAGAATAGTTACTGTTAAGGGTTTAAAATATCTTTATTTGCACTTTTGTTTAATTTGTTTCCCAAAGTGCAACATACTCCTAAGCCCCAAATACCCAGATCTACCAATTTTGACAGTTTACCACATTTGCCATATCATTTTCTCTCTCTTTCTCATCTATATATTTATCCATCCACTTTCAGAACACTTGAGTGTAGGTTGTATATATCATATTCCTTGAACACTTAATACTGCCAAGTACATTTCCTAAGAACAAGGATTTTTCACTCATGTGATCAGCTTAAGTACAAGTTATGAAGTTCAAGAAATTTAATACTGATATAAAGCTTATCATTCTATATTCCTGTTTTTTCAAATGTCCCTTTAAGGCTTTTCTCCTCCCTTGCTAGATCCCATGCAGGATCATGCATTGCATTTAATTGTCATTGTCTCCTTAAGTTGCTCTTTTATTCTTAAATTGTGGGACCAAATATACAACATGAACTTTCCCATCTCAGCTACTCCAAAGCATACCATTCAACAGGATCAATGATATTCATCATATCACTGTACTTTCACCACCTTTCATAAATGAAACTTTCCCATCTCTCCAAACAGAAACCTTATACCCCTTATGCATTAGTTCCCCATACCCTCTGCCCACCTACTGCCCTGGCAACCTGTACTCTATTTTTGTCTCTATGAAGTTGCACATTCTCCAGTATTTTCTTTGCAGTCACCACGGGCTTAAACTTAACACTCTAAATCTGTAACAATTTCATTTGCTATGTTACCAACTTAACTTCAATAGCATACACAAACTATGTTCCTATACCCTCAATCCCCCACCTTTATGTAGTTCTTGTCCCAAATTACATGTTTATACATTACGTGCCCCAAACCATTGGTTTATCATTACGCTTTATTCACTTGTCTTTTAGATCCTGTAGAAAATAAAAAGTGGAGTTACAAACCAAAATGCAATAATACTGGGATTATAGTGATCCGTATTGTTACTCTTGCTGGAGATCTTTATTTATTCATGTTATTTTGATCAATTGTCTATTGTCTTTTCCTCTTGCTTAGGGGACTGTCCTGTGCATCCTATGAAGTTTAACAGCTTCCTTGTCCTCTATCCATTGGATGTCAATTACACTCCCCTGTTGTGAAAATCAGAAAGGTCTCCCTTTGATTTTCCAAATGTCATTGTCAAATGTACCCTGGGGGACAAAATCAAGTAAAGAAGTACATCTCCACACTCTGGAATGAATTTCAGTTTCCTTGTAAATTAAGGTAAACATGGGAAAATTGAAAAGTATGTGCTTTCATTCTATTCAAATCCGTTCAATTTCATTCAAAAGAATTTTGAATGTTTGGGTGAAGAGCATCTTACAGTTAGATATCAACCCACCTTTTTAGAATATCAAAAGAGACAGGTGCTGCTCCTTTTTCTGCCCCACAGTGGACAGAGGAAAGAGAAGAACTACAGTGTTGTATTGGGAGGCTTTTTGTGCATTGTTTGTAAGGGCCTTCCTCTTTGTCAGGCTTGGGCTGGCCTTTCTTGACTTCCGTGGCTTGAGAAATATCAAAGGGCTAACAAGCGTCCTGAGACTCTGCCTGCTAAAGAGTCTCTTAGTTTAAAGTACTCCAAGACATTATATGTATAATTTAAGGTGTGTAAGACAATAAAATTCCCATGTTTTCAAATTTTATGACGATCACTGAGATAGCCTATGCTAATAATTAAAACTTAGAATTTCCTGTTCTGTAATTAGCCATTTATTTATGGTCATTCATTCACTCATTTCATTTACTCAACAAATGTTGAGTGCCTGATATGTGAGAAATATGTATAGTCATGAATTTGGCCTCCAAAAAAGGATCTGGCCTTTGGCTCCTGGAAAGGTAACCTGTAAATCTAGAATTTCACACGATAGGAGTGTCTTTTGTTCTTTTGGTGAGACTATACCTGATAGGTCATGTGCTAATGAGATAGGGCTTGGCTGGCCACATCTGCTGCCTTAGGGTGGGACTGGCCACACCAGAAAGACCAATAAACTATGCCATCTCAGCTCCACCTCCCTGACCTCTAGAAGGGGAGGGGAAGGAAGACTGCATTGAAATAGGAGGGTGTTGATTCCATCAATCAAACCTGCAGAATAAAATCTCATGTAAACACAGGATGGATGCTTGAAGTGCATGAGCTTCTGTGGTTGGTATGATAACAGCTCTCTGCCAAAGGTTAATGCGTTCTGACTCCACATGGAGAAGGCACCAGGAGCTTGCTTTGGAGGCCTTCTCAGACATGGCCCTAAGAATTCTGGCTTATTCTTATTTGTATTCCTTTACTATAATAAACTATAATTGTGAGGTTAGTGTTTTCAGTGCGTTCAATGACTCATTCCAGCGCATTATTTATCTATTCTGTATTGTATCCATTTCAATGCTCAAATTGTCCCAAATTTGGCCTGTGGCAACCTCCTTAAGCTGGTTCTTGTAGCTTTTTGACACATCTCCCTCAGTTTTTGATCACTTCCCTACTTTTTGGCACAGCAAGAGTCTCCAAGCTCACCTTGAAATTAGCCATTTTTCCAAAGGGTCTGGGAATGGTGTTTTTGAAAACAAAAGCTGAGTGCTATGTGTGCTTGTTGCTCTAGGGAGAAATTCCTTTTAGGCGCTTTCAATGGACAGAACTAGGAAATACATTTTAAAAGTCTTAAGTACATACTGATACCTCTAATTGATACCCAATCATTTTATGAACAAAGGTGATGGGTTCTTTTGCCCCATGCACGCAATAACCAATTCTTGAGACACTGAGGTTTCAAAGAGAGAAAAGGTTTATTACTTGGCATGTAGCAGATCAGATAACCTATTGGCCCCAAATCTTTCTCCCCAAACCGTAGTAATTCTGATAGTTTTATAGAATTAAGAGATGGGCTAGTTTTAGGATAGTGAGCACAGTGGCCCCAGATGATGTAATTAGAGGTGTTCTAATTAAGCATGTGCAGATTGATTACATGCTTAGTCACAGAACCCATGTAAGAAAATGGCAACCTTAATATGATGATGGGCATGATTTTTAGTATCATAATGAAGTATAGGTGACTTGTAGGTTAAAGTCTAAGTACTGAGCGTGTCAGGTGGGCCCATTTTGTTTAGATCCAGTTCTTGGTTATCAAGATAACTTTGGACTTGGCATTGGTTAGTTCTGGGCTTGTTACTGGACAAAGACCATGGATTCTTTTGCCCAGTGTGCTCAATAACCAATTCCTGAGACACCAGGGTTTCAAAGAGAGACAGAGTTTATTACTAGGCGAGTAGAAGGAGAGTAGATGGCCTATTGACCCAAAATCTGTCTCCCTGAACTGCAATAATTCTGATAGTTTTATTAGAGAAAAGATGGGCAGGGTTTAGGATAATGAACACAATGGCCCCAGATGATGTAGTTAGAGGTGATCTAATTATTGAGCATGTGCAGATTGATTACATGCTTAGTCACAGGTAGGAAAATGGCAGAGTATTATAATGAGGTATAGGTGCCTTGCAGGTTAAAGTCCAAGCTATTGCGCATGTCAGGTGGGCCCATTTGGTTAGATCCAGTCTTGGATATCAAGATAATAACATTAGGGGCTGTCTTTAGTGTTTTCAAGACTCTAAAGTTGAAAAACTGGATTACTGGGTACAAATGAAGGTTAGTCACAAGATTTTTGCAATCAAGGGGCAGAAGATAAAGGCTATACAATCGTTATCAGAGATCAAGGCAGCTGGATTACAATTCAGAAGTTTCAGGTATTTCCCTCTGTCTACTACAATAAACCAGAAAGCAAAAAGGAATATCTATGTAATGATTCAGTAATCACAATCATCCCTTAAATTCTAATTTCTCGGTTACAATCCAGTAGTACAGCGTGTTCTTCTTCCCTCATTCTTTAGGTGTATCTTCCTTCCCGCACAGCAAGATCCCTGGTTCCTCAAAATATCAGTATATTTACTCATTTGCTCAATTCTGCGATATATGCAAAATAGTTTCAGAGTGCTACACCAATACCCTCTGAACAAAATTCACAAGTAAATTCAAGATTTTTTTTCCCTTTGGGATAAAGTACACCACTGAAGGTGTACAGCCAGAATATTTTGTTACTTCTTTCAAAGTACTTTTTATTCTTTCTTTTTTGTAATTGTTATCATTTTGATTTATTCAAAATTCATTAATTTCTTTCATTATCAGTGTCCCCCTGCTCCTGTTGATTACATTTTATTTTCTGATTGTGTAAAATACTAATATGGTTTAAAATTCAAAACTATATAAAAAGTTAATGCTCAGACGAGTCCTACCACTTTCCATCCCTTTCATTCCACTCTCTCATCCCCACAACCACAACCCCATAAGTAACCAAATACATTTGTTTTGGGTTTATCCTTCCTGTGTTTCTTTTTGCCAAAAGATATATGTATATATGTATTTTACCTTTATTACACAAAATGTTGCATACTACACGTAGTCCATAGTACCTTGGTGTGTTTTTCCCCAATGCAAACTTGATTTTATTGTAAACCTTAGTATTATTTTTTACATAATGCCAAATGTTGTTCATTTTAATATATATTAGCTCTGTAAATATATGTGTGCCTGGTCATACAAGCACATTTTATCTAAAAAAAATAGGGCCAAATACTTTTGCAGACAAGATTAGCTTTTAGGACAGGATGCTTCATTTTGAAATATTGACCAAGCTCTCTTTCTTTCTCCCCATACCTTTAGTTTTAGTTGTCTTTCAAGGAGAAATAAAAGTGAACTATGCAAGATAAACTTGATTTGATTTGATGAGAGGCAGGCATCTATCTCTTCAGAATATTTGTTCTTATGAACCCTGATTTAACCTGCTCTAGTGAAGAGACTGTGCTGTATGAGCTAGTATCTAGTTTGTCTTTCCTTCATGTTGTAACCGGTGCCCTGCTGGCAATGGTGCCAGCTGAACATCATTCCAGGTGCAGGGATCCCGCTGATAAAAGAATTTAGACAAAAAGAGGGCCAGCAAGAATAAGTAGTAAAGTTTATTAAAGAGAAAGAGTGTATACGTTAAAGAGGTTAGCATGGATGTGCCCAAGGGAGGAACATGCACTGAGTGGGGTGGGCTAGCTTGCTTTATAGAAAGATTGTTGCTAGGGGCAGGTTTCTATAGTAATTTTTGAACACTAGGGTCTTACAAAGTTTGTGTTAACCTGGTGCTTATAGGGCTAGCATTGTTTCAGAAAGAGATAACTATTGATGCTTGTGGCCAGCCTATCATGTTTCCAAAATTCGTCTTTGGTCAGATGTTTAACAATCTTTACAACCCCAGGCTTTCTGTTATTAATGAAGAGTTTGCTTTGGGCCCATAAGTTCACACGCTTTTATGGTTTGGAGAGCTTTCCATGGTTTGCGGGCTTTAGGGGAAATTTTTGTCCCATGAAGTTTGCAGCTTAAGTTTATAGTTTGCATTACTTGCTTTGGATCTAGATAAGAAACAAGGGGCTTGCAGTTGTCCATTAATTCTTTTAAGAGGTGAGTAGGAAACCAGGGATTTGCAGTTGTCTATTAACACTTGCAGAGTTGGATAGGAAGCCGGGGACTTGCAGTTGTCCTATTTTATCCTGCTTTAATCCTCCCTAAAAGAGTTAAATCCCTTTAATCCTAAAGGAGGTTTGAGGGATGAATTTTTTGATATTTTTGTAGAGCTGAGAGAGTATCTGTAGGAATGTGCATAATTGCTGGCAGTGTTGGAAGGGTTAGGGGATATTGGAAAATGCAAAAACATTATTATGTTACAATTCACCCTGTCCCACCACTCTTACAATCTTTCCACCACCTCTTCCATGTAAGTCCCTGAGCCTAGGAATAGGAGGCTGCAGGTTTACAGTTTGCAATCTTGAGAAATGAGAATACAATAGCATTTGGGAAGACAGATATGTTCTGGCTTGCTTAGAGCTGCCCTGTCTCCTGTTCATTTATTTTGTCATATAATGATGTCCTGGTTTTATTTTAATGTGGACAGCCATCCTATGTGCTGGTGCAGTTAAATCAGAGGAGTGCTAGTGCCCAGGATACCAACTTTATAACTCAACAGATTAAGCTGTTTCCAAAAGATGTCACAGGTGAGCAGGTCTTGTTTAGATGTACTCTGATAATAAAAATACCATATAGAACAGTGAGGGAATAGTTATAGAAAGTATTGGAATTAGATAGTTGCCACTTTGGGGGTCATGAGTGATCAACAGTTATTATTTAATTACTCCAGTTAACTGAAGACAGTGGAAGAGTATTTTATGGGAGGCTAGAGTTACTTGAAGCTGGAACACATTTGCACAAGCAACAATCGATTTGGTTGTAGAAGGCCTTTGTAACTGCAACCATCAAGGAAGACAGATAAACTTAGATGAAGCAGGAATTAAGCTTAGGGGTTTAAGTATAAATGCTTAGTGGCTATCCAAATGGGAAGGTTTTTCTTTTGTGATTAAAATTATTGTAGAGATTTTTTTCAGTTGGCCTTAGTAAATATGTAAATACTTTAGTAACAGAGATTTCATGTTTTTTTTCAAAACATCACTAGAGTTATGTTAGTTAACAGGTAAATCAAAATTTATATATTTACCTTTCTTTCTTTCTTTTTTGGCATATACAGGCTCTGGGAATTGAACCCTGAGTCTCTGGCACATCAGGCAAGAATTCTGCCACTGAGCCACCAGTGCACTGCCCCTTGCTTTCTTTTAAAAGGCTTATTTTGTTGAAAATGAATTTTTAACTTGTAGTTTACTGTGGACACTTTTAGTGAAGTATTATAGTGAAACAAAGTAATTGACAAGGAAATTTAATTATAACACTGAACATTTTTATGCAACTTATAATGTATTAAATGAATTGAACTGTTCTTAGCACTTCGTTTTTATAAGGTGAAAGAACAAAATTTTTTGCAACTGTTTGGAATAAAAAGATATGCTTTATGGTTTGAACTTGACAAATAAAAAAGGTAGCCAGGTTTGAAACAATACGTGACTTCCTATTTAATTAAAGTTGAGGGACAGACAGCTTTTTTTTTTTTTTTAACCGAGTTTTGTTTTTCAACAACTACGGATGTGCTAATGTTAACCCAAACACAAGAAGTTATTTTTACAAACTATATATTTTTTGCTTTTTATACTGACTACCTAAGGAATTTTTTTTTTTTTTTACTAAAGATGGGATAATAATCCAAGAAAACTTTGCCACTTTAACAGCTTTGGTTTTGCTTTAGTGCATTGTAGACTCACTAAACTTTTCTGAACTTTGACCATAATTTCCATTTCTGCGAACGTTCTACAACTTTCCCTAACCATTCAGGTGTTGTCCTACATTTTCCTCTTTCTGTAACAATCATTCATTTTATCTTAGGACAAAATTACCTTCTTTTTCCTTTTAATAAAACATATTCTTTATATCCTTCATACTTAAGTTACCAAAATAATTTTGGAAAATGTCTCCAAGTGAACATACAGTTGGATGGCAACACACAATTACCATCAAAATAAAACTTGTCAGAATACAGTTAATGCAGTTTGAAACAGTAACAATTTTGCTATTTGCCACTCTGTTGTTGACCTTTTATGCTTATTCTTCTTTATGTTTTGGTCTGGATTTATATCTCAGCAGGTGGCACTGTGAGTATGGCCTGGATATTTTCAGGTGACAAAGAGTGCTGTCCTGGGGTGAGGACAAACTTAAGGTAAAGAACTCTTTGAAGGCAATTTGAGTTTTAGAAAGTACAAATAGAAACTGAGAATTTGGGTGTAAAGGTATGTAGAAAGCATTTTTAAAAATCAAGAACTGAATACTGCATGGTGGAGTTTGGAATTTTGTTGAGGAAGGTGTAAGGTTTAGGTATGATAGAGTGTGGAGTGGAATGAAAAATTGGTTGATGGCTTTAAGATTTTTTTTTTTTTTTTTTTGCTTTTAAAATGGGGTTTATTAACTTACAATTTACTATTTTTAAGCCATAACAATGTCCAACTTGAGGCACCAACACGATGATACCTGGTCTCTGAAGACAGGCAGCTGGCATCCAGGATACTTCTGCCACATAGGAAGGCACATGATGGCATCTACTGGTTCTTCTCTTCTGGGTTTCATTGCTTTCAGCTTCTAGTTCCAGTGGCTTCCTCTGAGAGCTTCTGTGGGCCCTCACTTAACTTCTCTGAGGTTTTTCTCTATGAACTTCTCTTAATTTCATCTCTTAGCTTCTCTGAGCTCTCTGGATTTCACCTCTGTATATCCTTTATCCTTTTTTAAAAAATTGATATATATTACATATTCACATAATATGTGATCCAAAGTGTACAATCAGTGGCTCACAGTGTCATCATATAGCAGTGCATCATCATCATGATTATATATTTTCTCTTTTTTAATGAAAAATAACATATGTACAAAAAAGCAATAGAATTCAAAGTACATTGCAGCAATTAGCTGTAGAACAGATTTCAGAGTTTAGTATAGATTACAAGTCCAGAATTTTAGGCTTTTACTTCTAGCTACTCTAGGGCTCTGGGGACTGAAGAAATATCAATATAATGATTCAACAGTCCTACTCATTTGTTAACTCCACCATCACTTTTTATCTTTCTCCCACTGTTTAAGGGTATTTGGGCTATGGCCCTTCTAACTTTTTCATGTTGGAAGGGGCTGTCGATAATATGGGTTAGGGCGATGGAACTAGTTAATGTTTTGGAGAGGCTGGCCTCTCTGCATTTCAAGACTTATCTGGTCCAGGGACCCATCCGGAGGTTGTAGGTTTCTGGAAAGTTACCCTAGTGCATGAAACCTTTGTAGAATCTTATATAGTGCCTTAGATATTCCTTAGGATTGGCAGGAATGATTTTGGTTGGGTTTGGCAAGTTATGATAGGTAGCAGTGTCTAACTGAAACCTGTGTAACAGTGACCTCCAGAGTAGCCACCGGACTCTATTTGAACTCTCTCAGCCACTGATACCTTATTTGTTATACTTCTTTCCCCCCTGTTGGTCAGGATGGCATTGCTGATCCCATAGTGCCAGGGCCGGACTCATCCCTGGGAGTCATCTCCCACGCCACCAGGGAGATTTTCACCCCTGGATGTCACGTCCCTTGTAGGGAGAAGGACAATTATATCACTTGCAGAGTTGGCCTTAGAGAGAGTGAGTGAGTTAATTTTTATATAGGGTGTATGTAAGGATGCTCTTTCATCTTTTTGGCTATTGATATCCAGTTCTCCTATACACACTTATTGAAAAGATTATTTTGCCCCAGTTCAGTGGATTTTGGGGCCTTCTCAAAAATCAGTTGACCATAGATTTGTGGTCTCTTTCTGCACTCTTGATTGATTCCATTGGTCAGTACATCTCTCTTTGTGACAATTCCATGCTGTTCTGATCACTGTGGCTTTATAATAAGTTTTAAAATCTGGAAGTTTTAATCATCCAACTTTGTTCTTTTTTTTTAAGGATGCTTTTAGCTATATGGGGTCTCTTTTCCTTCCAGAAGAACTTGGTAACTAGCTTTTCCAAGTCTTCAAAGTAGGCCATTGGAATTGTGATTAGTACTGCATTGAATCTGTAGAATTAGGGTAGAACTGGCATCTTAACTACATTTAACCTTTGTATCCATGAGCATGGAGTGTCTTTCCACTTATTTAGATCTTCCTTGATTTATTTTAGCAGTATTATGTAGTTTTCTGTGTACAAGTCCTTTACATCCTAGTTAAGTTCACTCCTAGATACTTGATTCATTTAGTTGCTATTTTGAATGGAATTTTTCTTTAACTGACACCTCAGTTAGGTCATTGCTTGTGTATAGAAGTATTACTGATTTTTGCACATTGTTTTTATAACCTACCACCTTGCTGAATTTGTTTATTAACTCAAGTAACTTTGTTGCCGATTTGTAGGATTTTCCAAGTATAGTATCATGTCATCTGCAAATAATGAAAGTTTTACTTCTTCCTTTCCAGTTTGGATGTCTTTTATTTCTTTTTCCTGCCTGATTGACCCACTGGTTGTTTAAGAGTTTATTTAATAACTCCATAAACAACCTTAACCGGTTAAGGTTGTTTATGGAGTTATTTAATCTCCGTATTTGTGAATCTTCTCGTTCTTTGGTGGTTATTGAGATGCAGCTCCGTCCATTGTGATCAGAGAAAGTGCTTTGAATAATTTCAATGTTTGTCAATTTATAAAGACCTGTTTTGTACCCCAGCATATGCTCTATCCTGGAGAATATTCAATGAGCACTAGAGAAGAATATATGTCCTTGTATTTTAGGGTGTAATGACTATAGATGTCTGTTAGGTCTAATTCATTTATCATGTTATTTAACTTCTCTGTTTCCTTGTTGATCTTCTGTCTGATTGTTCTATCTATTGAGGAGAGTGGTGTCAATACACCTACTATTAATCTCCTACTATTATTGTTGAAACATCTATCACTTCCGTTTTGCCAGTGTCTGTCTCATGTACTTTGAAGCTCTTTGATTGGGAGCATAAACATTTATGATCGTTATATCTTCCTGGTAGATTGCCCTTTTAATTAGTATATAGTGTCTTCTTAGACTCTTATGATGTCTTTACATTTAAAGTCTGTTTTGTCCTGCTTTCTTTTGATTACAACTTGCATGGAAAATCTTTTTCCATCTCTTCACTTTCAATCTATTTGTATCCTTGTGTCTAAGACAAGTCTCTTGTAAGCAGCATATAGCTGGGTTATATTTCTTAATCCCTTCTGCCAATCTGTATCTTTCAATTGGTAAGTTTGGGCTGTTAACATTGAAAGTTATTACTGAAAAGATGTTTCTTAAATCCACCATGTTTTTAAACTTTATCTGTCAGATCTATATGTTCTTTTCCCACTTTCTGTTTTTATCCTTTAAATTACCCTTATTGGTACTCTTCAATTCTGTGCCCTCCTCCAGACCTCCCTTTCCTGACTTTTTTTTTTCCGGCTGGCAGAACTCCTTTTAGTATTTCTTATAGGACTGGTCTCTTGTTGACAAATTCTTTCAGGACTTCTTTGTCTGTGAAAACTTTAATCTCTCCCTCAGTTTTTTTTTTAAAGGGGGAATTTATTAAGTTGCAAGTTTACATGTTCTAAGGCCATGGAAATGTCCAAATTAAAGCAAGACTGAAGAAGTGTCTAGTCAAAGACATCCAGGGAAAGATAACCTGATTTCAAGAAGGCCAATGATGTACAGGGTTTCTCTCATAACCGGAAAGCCACCTGGCAACATCTGCTGCTTTCTCTCCTGGCTTCTTGTTTCATAAAGTTCCCCCCCAGGCATTTTCCTTCTTCATTTCCAAAGGTCTCTGGCTGCATGGGCTCTGGAGCTTTTCCCAAAATGGTTCCCTCTTAAAGGAGTCTCTTAAAGGGCTCTTTAAGGTAAGCAACCTCACCTTGAATGGGTGGAGACAACTCTCCATGGAAACCATCTAATCAAAAGTTATCAACCACAGTTGGGTGGGTCACATCTCCATGGGAACAATCAAAAAGCCTCCAACCAGCAATACTGAATGAGGATCAAAGGACATGGCTTTTGGCTTTTTCTGGGATCCACAACAAATTCAAACCGTCACACCTCTAATACTGCCTTTTGTGTTTGATTGCTTTATTTCTAGTATATCCTTTTGATTCCCTTTTCATTTTATTTTCTGTATAAATTTTAGTTAGTTTCTTATGGTTACCATGGGTATTGCAAATAGCATCCTAGATTTACAACAATCTAGTTTTTTAAAAATTTTTATTAATAAAACCAATCAACATACAATATGAACATTCTTTTTTTGAATCACACAGTTGTATATTCATCATCATGATCATTTCTTAGAACATGTGCACCAATTCAGAAAAAGAAATAAAAAGAAAACAGAAAACAAAATTCGTACATACCATACCCCTTACCCCTCCCATTCACTGATCACTAGCATTTCAATCTACTAAATTTATTTTGATATTTGTTCCCCCTATTATTTATTTTGAATCCATATCTTTAACTTATCTGTCCATAAGGTAGATAAAAGAAGCATCAGACACAAGGTTTTCACAGTCACACAGTCACGTTGTGATAGCTCTATCATTATGCAATCATCTTCAAGAAACATGGCTACTGGAATACAGCTCTATATTTTCAGGCAGTTCCCTCCAGCCTCTTTGTTATGCCTTAACTAAGAAGGTGATATCTATTTAATGCATATGAATAACTTCCAGGATAACCTCTCGACTCTGTTTGGAATCTCTTGGCCATAGACACTTTATTTTGTATCATTTCTCTCTTCCCTCTTTTGGTTGAGAAGGTTTTCTCAATTCCTTGGTGCTGAGTCCCAGCTCAGTCTAGGATTTCTGTCCCACGTTGCCAGGAAGGTCCACATCCCTGGGAGTCATGTCCCATGTAGAGAGTGAGAGAGCAGTGAGTTTGCTTGTCATATTGGCTGAGAGAGAGAGGCCGCATCTGAGCTACAAAAGAGGTTCTTGTGGGGGTGACTCTTAAGCTTAATTTTACGTAGGCTTAACCTATCCTTTGTGGAGTTAAGTTTCATATGAACAAACCCCAAGATTGGGGGCTCAACCTATTGCTTTGATTGTGCCCACTGCTTGTGAGAATATCAAGAATTCTCCACTTGGGGAAGTTGAATTTTCCCCCTTTCTCACCCCTCCCCCAAGGGCACTTTGCAAATACTTTTTTACTCACTGTTCAAATCACTCTGGTATTTATCGGGGCATCACTCTGGATAAACCTACAAAATCTAATGCCCTACTCAAGGATCCAAGTACTATGATGTTCAATTAAGCTGCCACCATAAGCTCTATTAGGAAATGCACTAGTCAAAATATAAATTTTGTACCAAATAAACATTTTTTGCTTTAGTCTCACCTATAAGTTAACAATTTAAAAATATTAATTGCCATCTGTTTTCAATACCTTGCATTATTGACATTCCTTTGTTCTTCCTCATGCAAAACATTTTTAAATTTGTACATTTAGTCACTATCATCATACACTCTAGACATTCCTAGATTATATCATCTCAGTCTTTATCGTATATCTTTCCTTCTGATTTCATTTGTGCCCCCAGGCCTCCTCCCTCTATCATTCTCACATTCAGCTTCATTCAGTGTTCTAACATTATTGTATTACAGTTACACAGGTAGTATTGTGTTATTCATTTCTGAATTTTTACAATCAGTCCCATTGCACAATCTGTATCCCTTCAGTTCCAATTACCCAATATCTACCCTATTTCTATCTCCTGATGACCTCTGTTCTTAACTGAAATTATCCAAGTTTATTCACTAATGTCAGTTCATATCAGTGAGACCATACAGTATTTGTCCTTTTGTTTCTGGCTAATCTCACTCAGCATAATGTCCTTAAGGTCCATCCATGTTGTTACATACTTCATAACTTTATTTTGTCTTACAGCTGCATAATATTCCATCGTATGTATATACCACAGCTTGTTTAGCCAGGTCATATGGCAATTCTATACTTAGCTTCCTGAGGAACTGCCAAGCTGCCTTCCACAGCAGTTGTACCATTTGACAGTCCCACCAGCAGTGGATAAGTGTGCCTCTTTTTCCACATCCTCTCCAGCACTTGTCATTTTCTGCTTTATTGATAATGGCCATTCTGGTGGGTGTGAGATGATATCTCACGGTGGTTTTGATTTGCATTTCCCTAATAGCCAGGGAAGTTGAGCATCTTTTCATGTGCCTTTTGGCAATTTATATTCTCTTCTGAGAAGTGTCTGTTCAAGTCTTTTGCCCATTTTGTAATTGGGTTGTCTGTCTTTTTGTTGTTGAGTTGAACAATCTCTTTATATAATCTGGATGCTAGACCTTTATTTGATATATCGTTTCCAAATATTGTCTCCCATTGTGTAGGCTGTCTTTTTACTTTCTTTACAATGTTCTTTGATGCACAAAAGTGTTTAATTTTGAGGAGTTCCCATTTCTTTCTTTCTTTCTTCAATGCTTTTGCTTGAGTATAAGGTCTAGGAAACCACCTCCTATTATAAGATTTATAAGATATTTCCCTACATTTTCTTCTAACAGTTTTATGATCTAAAGTTTAGGTCTTTGATCCATTTTGAGTTAATTTTTGTATAGGGTGTGAGATATGGATCCTTTTTCATTCTTTTGCATGTGGGTATCCAGTTCCCTAGGCACCATTTATTGAAGAGACTATTCTGTCCCAGGTGAGTTGGCTTGACTGCCTTATCAAAGCTCAATTGTCCATAGATGAGAGGGTCTATATCGAACACTGTTTTTGATTCTATTGGTCAGTATATCTATCTTTATGCCAGTACCATGCTGTTTTGACCACTGTAGCGTCCTAATATGCCTTAAAGTCAAGCAGCATGAGACCTTCAATTTCATTTTTCTTTCTCAGGAGACTTTTAGCTATTCGGGGCACCCTGCCCTTCAGATAAATTTGGTTATTGGTTTTTCTATTTCTGAAAAGTAAGTTTTGAGGATTTTAATTGGTATTGCATTGAATCAGTAAATCAATTTAGGTAGAATTGACAGCTTAACTATATTTAGTCTTCCAATCCATGAACATGGTATGTCCTTCCATTTATTTAGGTCGTTTGTGATTTCTTTTAACAATTTCTTGTAGTTTTCCTTGTATAGGTCTTTTGTCTCTTTACTTAAATTTATTCCTAAATATTTTATTGTTTTGGTTGCAATTGTAAATGGATTTTTTTCATGATTTCCCCCAGAGTGTTCATTACTAGTGTATAGAAACACTACAGATTTTTGAGTGTTAATCTTGTAACCTGTCACTTTGCTGTACTCATTTATTAGCTCTAGTGGTTTTGCTGTGGATTTTTCAGGGTTTTCAACATATAGTGTCACATCATCTGCAAACAGTGAGTTTTACATCTTCCTTTCCAATTTTGATGCCTTCTATTTCTTTTCTTGTCTAATTGCTCTGGCCAGAACTTCCAAAACAATGTTGAATAACAATGGTGATAGTGGACATCCTTGTCTTTTTCCTGATCTTAGGGGGAAAGTTTTCGGTTTTTCGCCATTGAGGATGATGCTAGCTGTGGGTTTTTCATATATTTCCTTTATTGTGTTGAGGAAGTTCCCTTCTATTCTTATCCTTTGAAGTGTTTTCAACAGGAAAGGATGTTGAATTTTGTCAGATGACTTTTCTGCATCAATCGAGATTATCATGTTGTTTTTCCGCTTTGATTTGCTGATATGGTGTATTACATTACTTGATTTCCTTATGTTGAACCATCCTTGCATACCTGGTATGAAGCCTACTTAGTTATGGTGTATAATTCTTTTAATATGTTGCTGGATTCGATTTGCAAGAATTTTTTTTTTTTTTAATTTGCATATGGGCAGGAGGCACCAGGGATTGAACTCCAGACCTCCAGCACGGCAGGTCGGAGCTCTGCCTGCTGAGCCACGGCAGCCGCCCGATTTGCAAGAATTTTGCTGAGGATTTTTGCATCTATACTCATAAGAGAGATTGCTCTGTAGTTTTCTTTTTTTGTAATATCTTTGTCTGGCTTTGGCATAAGGGTGATGTTGGCATCATAGATTGAGTTAGGTACCTTTCCCTCCTCTTCAATTTTTTTGACGAGTTTGAGCACGATTGATACTAATTCTTTCTTGAATGTTTGGTAGAATTCACATGTGAAGCCATTCTGGTCCTGAACTTTTCTCTTTGGGGAGTTTCCTAATGACTGATTCAATTTCTCTACTTCTAATTGGTTTGTTGAGGTCGTCTATTTCTTCTTGAGTCAATGTTCGTTGTTCATGCCTGTGCTGGTTTGAAAGGATATATGTCCCCTAGAAAAGCTGTGTTTTAATCCTAATCCCATTTTGTAAAGGCACCCATTTCTGCTAATCCCTATTCAATGCTGTGTGCTTGAAACTGTAATTAGATCATCTACCTGGAGATGTGATTTAATCAAGACTGGTTGTTAAACTGGATTAGGTAATGACATGTCTCCACCCATTTGGGTGGGTCTTGATTAGTTTCTGGAGTCCTATAAAAGAGGAAACCCTTTGGAGAATGAAAGAGATTCAGAGAGAGCAGAACAGAACGACATAACCACGATTATCAGAGTCCACCAGCCAGCGACCTTTGGAGATTGTGCTGGTTTGAAAGGAAGTATACCCCCTAAGGAAAGCCATGTTTTAATATAAATTCCATTTTATAAAGGTAGCATAATCTCCATTCAATACTGTATGTTTGAAACTGTAATCAGATCATCTCCCTGGATGATGTGATTTAGTCAAGAGTGGTTGTTAAACTGGATTAAGGGACGACATGTCTCCACCCATTTGGGTGGGTCTTGATTGGTTTATTGGAGGCCTATAAAAGGAAATATTTTGGAGAATGAGAGATTCAGAGAGAGAGCAGAGAATGCTGCTGCACCACAAAGCAGAGAGTCCACCAGTCAGTGACCTTTGGAGATGAAGAAGGAAAATGCCTCCTGGGGAGCTTCATGAAACTGGAAGCCAGGAGAGAAAGCTAACAGATGACGCCGTGTCCACCATGTGCTCTTCCAGCCGAGAGAGAAGCCTGACTGTGTTCGCCATGTGCCTTCTCACTTGAGAGAGAAGCCCTCAACTTCATTGGCCTTCTTGAACCAAGGTATCTTCCCCTGGATGGATGCCTTTGATTGGACATTTTCTATAGACTTGTTTTAACTGGGACATTTTCTCGGCCTTAGAACTGTAAACTAGCAACTCATTAAATTCCCCTTGTTAAAAGCCATTCCATTTCTGGTATATTGCATTCCAGCAGCTACCAGACTAGAACAGAGATGAAGAAGGAAAATGCCTCCCGGGGAGCTTCATGAAAGAGGAAGCCAGGAGAAGAAGCTAGTAGATGATGCCATGTTCACCATGTGCCCTTCCAGATGAGAGAGGAACCCTGACTGTGTTCACCATGTGCCTTTCCAGATGAGAGAGAAACTCTGACTGTGTTTGCCATGTGCTCTGCCACTTGAGTGAGAAACCCTGAACTTCATCAGCCTTCTTGAACTAAGGTATCATTCCCTGGATGCCTTAGATTGGACATTTCTATAGACTTGCTTAAATTGGGATATTTTCTCAGCCTTAGAACTGTAAACTAGCAACTTATTAAATTCTCCCTTTTTAAAGCCATTCTGTTTCTGGTATATTGCATTCCAGCAGCTAGAAAACTAGAACAATGCCTTTCTAGGAAGTTGTCATTTCATCTATATTGTTGCATTTATTAGCATAAAGTTGTTCATAGTACCTTCTCATTACTTCCTTTATTTCTGTGGGGTCAGAGGTTATGTCTCCTCTTCCATGTCTGATTTTATTTATTTGCATACTCTCTCTTCTTCTTTTTGTCAACCTTGCTCTGGGTCCATCAATCTTATTGATTTCCTCATAAGAACCAACTTCTGGTTTTGTTGATTTTTCTCGAGTGTGTTCATGTTCTCAGTTTCATTTATTTCTTCTCTAATCTTCATTATTTCTTTTCTTTTGCTTGCTTTGAGGTTAATTTGCTGTTCTTTCTCTAGTTCTTCCAAGTGGACAGTTAATTCCTTGATTTTTGCCCTTTTTTTTTTAAAGTTTCATTTTTTTTATTCTGAAATATAACATACACCCAAAAAAGCAAAAGTTTCAGAGTTTGTATGGGTTATAGTGCCACAATTTTAGGTTTTTCCTTTTAGCTGCTCCAAGACACTGGAAACTAAAAGAAATATCAGTATGATTCAGCAGTCATATTCATTTATTTTTTTATTATTTTTTATAAACTTTTTTATTAATTAAAAAACTTAACAAAAGAACATTAAAATATCATTCCATTCTACATATACAATCAGTAATTCTTAATATTATCACATAGTTGAATATTCATCATTTCTTAGAACACATATTCATTTATTAAATCCTATCTTCTCTATTATAGCTCTACCTTCTCCTTTGATCTTTCTCCCAATCCTTAGGGGTATTTGGACTATGCCCTTTCTAACTTTTTCATGTTGAAAAGGGCTGTCAATAATATAGGATAGAGGGATGGAACTAGGTGATGTTTTGGTGGGGCTGGCCTCTCTGGGTTTCAGGACTTCCTGGCCTAGGAACCTATCTGGACATTGTATATTTCTAAAAATATGGAACACTTCATGTATTTGCATGCCATCCTTTTGCAGGGGCCATGCTAATCTCTGTATTGTTCCAATTTTACTATTTGTGCTGCTAGAGTGAGCACAAGAGTTTCTTTCTTTCTTTCTTTTTTTCAATGGGAGAAACAGTTTATTCCTAAGCATGAAGCAAGGAGAACAGATGGCCTATGCACCTAAAATGTATCTCCCTGAACTTAGTAACTCTGAGAATTTTTCTTAAAAATTTTTTAATTAATTTTTAAATTAAAAAAATTATTACAAGATTATGATCATTCCGTTCTACATTTATGATCAGTAATTCACAATATCATCACATAGTTGCATATTCATCATCATGATCATTTCTTAGAACATTTGTATCAATTCAGAAACGAATAAAAAAACAGCAGAAAAATCAAATGAAAGCAGAAAAAAAAATTATACATACCATACCCCTTACCCGTCCCTTTCATTGGTCACTAACATTTCAAACTAAATTTATTTTAACATTTGTTTCCCCTATTATTTATTTTTATTCCATATGTTCTACTCGTCTGTTGGCAAGGTAGATAAAAGGAGCATCAGACACAAGGTTTTCACAATTACACAGTCACATTGTGAAAGTTACATCATTATACAATCATCATCACGAAACATGGCTACTGGAACACAGCTCTACATTTTCAGGCAGTTCCCTCCAGCCTCTCCATTGCATCTTGGATAAGAAGGTGATATCTACTTAATGCATAAGAATATAACCTCCAGAATAACCTCTCAACTCTGTTTGGAATCTCTCAGCCATTGACACTTTGTCTCATTTCACTCCCCTCTTTGGGTTGAGAAGATTTTCTCATTCCCTTGATGCTGGGTCTCAGCTCATTCTAGAGTTTTTCTCAATCCCTTGATGCTGAGTATCAGCTCATTCTAGGATTTCTGTCCCACGTTGACAGGAAGGTCCACACCCCTGGGAGTCATGTCCCATGTAGACAGGGGGAGGGTGGTGAGTTTGCTTGTTGTGTTTGCTGGAGAGAGAGGCCACATCTGAGCAACAAAAGAGGTTCTCTTGGGGGTGACTCTTAGGCCTAATTTTAAGTAGGCTTGACCTATCCTTTGTGGGGTTAAGTTTCATATGAACAAATCCCAAGACTGGGGGCTCAACCTATAGCTTTGGTTGTCTACACTGCTTATGAGAATATCAAGAATTCAACTTGCAGAAGTTGAATTTCCCCCATTCTCACCATTCCCCAAAGGGGACTTTGCAAATACTTTTCCACTCATGGATCAAATCACTCTGGGATACTTTGGGGCATCACTCTGGACAAACCAACAAAATCTCTTGTCTTACCCAAGGTTCCATGTACTTATCTTGTTTAACCAACTATCTACATAAGTTATATTAGGAAATGCACTAGTCAAAATATAAATTTTGTACCAAATAAACATTTTTTGCTTTAGTCTCACACATAAGGTGAAATTTTAGAATATTAATTGCCATCTATTTTCAGCACTCTGCAGTAATGACATTCTTTTGTTCTTCCTCATGCAAAAACATTTTTTAAATTTGCACATTTAGTCACTATCATTATAAATCTAGGCATTCTTAGATTATACCATCTCAGTCTTTATTGTCTATCTTTCTTTGTGATTTCATTTATCCCCCCAGCCCTCCTCCCTCTATCATTCTCACATTCAGCTTCATTCAGTGTTTTAACATAATTGTATTACAGTTAGGTAGTATTGTGCTGTCCATTTCTGAGTTTTTATATTCAGTCCTATTGCACAATCTGTATCCCTTCAGCTCCAATTACCCAATATCTTACCCTATTTCTATCTGCTGATGGTCTCTGTTACCAACGAAATATTACAAATTTATTCACTAATGTCAGTTCATATCAGTGAGACCATACAGTATTTGTTCTTTTGTTTTTGGCTAATCTCACTCAGCATAATGTCCTTAAGGTCCATCCATTTTGTTACATTCTTCATAACTGTATTCTGTGTTACAGTTGCATAATATTCCATCATTTGTATATGCCACAGTTTGTTTAGCCACCTGTCTGTTGATGGACATTTTGACTGTTTCCATCTCTTGGTAATTGTAAATAATGCTGCTATAAACATTAGTGTGCAAATGTGCATTTGTGTCCTTGTCCTCATGTCCTTTGAGTAGAGATAGCATATAAATGGGTCCTGTTTTTTAATCCATTCTCCCAGTCTATATCTTTTGATTGGGGAGTTTAATCCATTAACATTTAGTGTTATTACTGCATGGGTAGTACTTTCTTCTACCATTTTGCCTTTTGGATTTTGTATGTCAGATCTAATTTTCCTTCTTTTTACCTTTACTCATAGTCTTCCTTTCTACACTGTTCTCCACACCTCTCTCTCCTGTCTTTTCATATCTGTCTCTAGTGCTCCCTTTAGTATTTCTTGCAGAGCCAGTCTCTTGGTCACAAATTCTCTCAGTGATTTTTTTGTCTGGAAATGTTTTAATTTCTCCCTCATTTTTGAAGGACAATTTTGCTGGATATAGAATTCTTGGTTGGCAGTTTTTCTCTTTTAGTAATTTAAATATTTCATCCCACTGTCTTCTTGCCTCCATGGTTTCTGCTGAGAAATCTACACATAGTCTTATTGGGCTTCCCTTGTATGTGATGGATTGTTTTTCTCTTGCTGCTTTCAAGATTCTCTCTTTCTCTTTGACCTGTGACATTCTGATTACTAAACATCTTGGAGTACGTCTATTTGGATCTATTCTCTTTGGGGCATGCTGGACTTCTTGGATCTGTAATTTTAAGTCTTTCATAAGAGTTGGGAAACTTTCAGTGATAATTTCCTCCATTAGTTTTTCTCCTCCTTTTCCCTTCTCTTCTCCTTCTGGAATACCCACAACACGTATATTCATGCGCTTCATATTGTCATTCAATTACCTGAGTCCCTGCTCATATTTTCCCATTTTTTCCCCTATATATTCTTTTTTTTTTGTCGGGTTTCAGATGTTCTGTCCTCCAGTTCACTAATCCTATGTTCTGCTTCTAGAAATCTACCATTGTAGGTTTCCATGGTTTTTTCATCTCTTCTACTGTGCCTTTCATTTCCATAAGTTCTGTGATTTGTTTTTTCAGGCTTTTGATTTCTTCTTTTTGTTCATTCCTTGCCTTCTTTATATCCTCCCTCAATTCATTGATTTGGCTTTTGATGAGGTTTTCCCTGTCTGTTCATTTATTCTGAATTAAGTGTTTCAGCTCCTGTATGTCATTTGAATTGTTGGTTCGTTCCTTTGACTGGGCCATATCTTCAATTTTCCTAATGTGATTTGTTATTTTTTACTGGCGTCTAGGCATTTAATTACCTTAATTAGTTTATTCTGGAGATTGCTTTCACTTCTTTTACCTAGGGTTTTTTTGCTAGATGGATTTGTTGTCTATCTGTTCTTTGACATTCAGTTCAGCTTTTTCTGGACCTCTAGCTTAGGTTTTGTTTAACAGAGGAGAATTTTTAAGTTCTTGTT
>PVIY010032471.1:0-28975 GCA_004026745.1 Myrmecophaga tridactyla
TGGATCTATTCTGTTTGGGGTATGCTGCACTTCTTGGATCTGTTATTTTAAGTCATAAGAGTTGGGAAATTTTCATTGATAATTTCCTCCATTAGTTTTTCTCCTCCTTTTCTTTTCTCTTCTCCTTCTGGGACACCCACAACATGTATATTCGTGCACTTCATATTGTCATTCAATTCCCTGAGTCCCTCATATTTTCCCATTTTTCCCCTATATTTTCTTTTGCTTGTCAGATTTCAGATGTTCCATCCTCCAGTTCACTAATCCTATCTTCTGCCTCTTGAAATCTGACACTGTAGGTTTCCATTTTTTTTTTCATCTCTTCTACTGTGCCTTTCATTCCCATAAGTTCTGTGATTTGTTTTTTCAGACTTTTAATTTCTTCTTTTTGCTCATTCCTTACCTTCTTTATATCCTCCCTCAATTCATTGATTTGATTTTTGATGAAGTTTTCCATGTCTGTTCATACATTCTGAATTAATTGCTTCAACTCCTGTGTCTCATTTGAATTATTGATTTGTTCCTTTGACTGGGCCATATCTTCAATTTTCCTTGTGTGATTTGTTATTTTTTGCTGGTGTCTAAGCATTTAATTACCGTAATTTGTTTATTCTGGAAATTGTTTTCACTTCTTTTACCTAGGATTTTCTTGCTGGGTGAGTTTGTTGTCTGTTCTTTGACATTCAGTTCAACTTATTCTGGACCACTAGCTTAAGTTTTGTTTAACAGAGGAGAATTTTTCAGTTCTTGTTTTTTTATTTCTTGCCCTGCCTGTATGGCACCTTTCCCCCCTCCCCACTCTTAGGAGGGTTTACTTAGGTATTATAGACCCCAGCTGGATTTTCCCAGACCAAATTGGCCTCCTATCAGGAGGAAAGAGTCACCTGCATCAGTTTTCCCTGAGGGTGAGACCCAGCAGGTTGAAAGACTTTTCTGTGAAGTCTCTGGACTCTGTTTTTCTTACCCTACCCAATATGTGGCCCTTGTCTGCCTGCAAGTCCCACCAGCATAAGATGATGCAGTACCTTTAACTTTGGCAGACTCTCCCTGGGTTCTGAGGGGGCTCACAGCCTGTCCAGCTGGTCCAGACCTGGGTATGCTGTGTGTCCGGTCACTGATGTGGCCCCAGGAGCTGTTCTGTACTGTTCCTTGTTATTTAGTAGCTGTTCTGGAGGATGAACTAAATCCCACACCTTGCTAAGCTGCCATCTTGGCACCTTCTCTCCCCTTTCTATTTCACAAATGGGTTTATCTGGGCAAAGAATCTTTATAGGAAAAAATGCCATTATTGAGATATCAATTATATATCTAATGTTTATAATCTTCTCTTACAACTGTACTTTTTGAGAGGAAGCTGCAATAAGTGATAAACACACAAAGCTAATACTTCAATAAAAAGTTTTATGCTAACTGTGAGCATAATTTTACAGCTGGAAAGCACTGCAGTAATCATTTAGAAATTGAGGCCCACAAAAGTGAAAATCTTTGATTCTGGTAGCTTGTTTTAGTTTCCTAGGCTGCTCAAAGCAAATGGATCAGATTAAACAATGGGAATTTATTTACTCATGGTTTTGAGGCTAGGAAAATATTCAAATCAAGGCATAATCAGGGTGATGCTTTCTTCCTGAGACTAGCTGCCAGCCTCCTTGGCTCCTCTGTCACATAGCCAGGCACAGAGAGGTATCTGCTGGTCTTTTCCTTCTCTTCCAAATTTTGTTGATTTCAGTTTCTTGCTTCAGTGGACTTTTCTGTCTGTCTGAATTTCTTCTCTTATAAAGAACTCCAGTATTAGGATTAAGACCTATCTTGGCTGAGATTGGGCACACCTTAACTGATGTAACCTCATCAAATGTCACACTTACACTGGGTTTACACCCACAGGAATGGATTAGACTTAAGAATGTGTTTTTCCTGGGTACATAACATCTTCAAGCTACCACAGTGGCAAGTCTGCTAGAATGTAGATTCATTCCTAGCCTAGGGATCTTTTTATCACACCAAGTTATTCCCTATATTTGCAGCATTGTTTAAATGAGAATGATGATCATTATCACACATGGGTAATAGCTGAGCAAACAGTTTCCTTAATATCAACCAAAATGCTACAGTTTTGTGGAGGTTTCAGCCAATATAGGTAAAATAACACTAATAATAATAGCTATCATTAAGTGAATACCTTCTACTGGGTAGGCATCTGTAATCTTTACAGTGATCAATGAAGTACGTTATTGCCATTCTACCAATGAGAAAAATGAAGACATAACTGGAAATTGAACTTGCCATTTTAAGGAAGCATGGCTAGTCCCAACCAAATTTTCTTTTTTTTCACTATTTACTTCTTTTTACTAAAGATCAAATAAATATCGATTTAATATTTTTTAAAACCTCAGCTTTCTCCATATTTTCATATTGTAAATAGGACAATATGTTGACCATACATTTTTTTTACTCATTAATAGTTTTATTTGGATGCATCCTTAAAAAAAATAACTTAGATCATATTATAGCTCTGCTCGAAACTTTCCATGGCTTTACAACTCATTGAGAATAAAAGCCAATGATCTTACCATTGCCAATAAGCTCCTCCTATCATCCTCAGTACCAGCCTGTTCTCTCAGCCTGGAATGTTTTTCTTTCAAATATACACATAGCTTGTGTTGTTCAGCAGTAGAATGTTCATCTTTCATACGAGAGACTGGATTCGATTCCTGGACCATGCACCCCGCTCCCCCCCCCATAAAAATATATATATATATATATATATATATATATATATATATATATATATATATATATATATATATATATATATATATATATATATATATACACACACACATGGCTGTCTCACTTCCTTCAGGTTTCTGCTCAAATGCCATTAAATTGGAGGGGCTTTTCCTGACTTCTCTATCTAAAATAGCAATATTCCCATTGTAGTTTATCTTCATAAACTACCATATTTGTCTACATAGGACTTATTTACCACCTATGTTCTGTAGGCATGTAATATACTTAATTGCTTACTTGTTATTGTTTGCCTTCCTTGACTAGAATGTAAACTCTGAGGACACTTGACAAATGTTTTTTGAATGAATAACCAGTGAGGAAAGGTTGAGAGTGGGCTGCTTGACAGCTTTTATTGTCTTGATGCTTCTTGTTGCTTGTCTGTATTAGAATCACCAGAGATCATATGAAAAAATACAGATTCCTGGGCCCCACACTTGAAGATTCCTTAGATCTGGAGTGAGGATTTGTGAATCTGCATTTTTAAAAACTTCCCAGGAAATTCTGATTCACAGTTAATATTATAAAATACTCTAAGAGGTTATCTCACAGAGAATCCAGAAATGGGAGGCGTTTTTTACATCAAAGAATATTAATTCAAGGAGTTCTCTTCATCATGGTGGGGATGCATTCCTTGATTTCTTGATATCTCAGTCCTTATGGCTCCCTAAACTTTCTTACTCTGCCTAGAAGATGTGTGGGTAGTGGGGCTGTGGCAGGCTGATGCCATTTTAAGTCTCCAGTATGTAAGTGTAATTAGCTCCTTACTGAGCCTAGGGAATTGGGGGTGTGTCCAGTGATGTTCTTCACCCTTATGGAGAGCACTCAAGGAAATTAAAGGATAGCAACAATCTAAAAAAAAGAAAGGAATTTTAATGACCAAGCTACAGCCCATCAGTCTTCTGCCCTTCACCATGAGCATTACAAAATATATATAATCCAGACTTTTGAAATAGAGTTTGAGGTTAGAAACAGCATCAGTGTTTAGGATTAATCACTGTAAAGAATTCATGCCATTAGTCCAGTGATGGTCAAACATGGAAATAGCTCTGTTGGTTATCAGAACATGTTTGTTAATCAAATTTTCTGGATTAAGATTTCACTAGTACTGAAAAATGTGTTGTAGCTGATACAATTTCCTCTGTAGGTTTTCTTTGAAAAATGAAGTAGTAGTTTAGAAGAATGAGCTAACACATTTTATAATACAGAAGGATGAACATTCAGAAATTCTCATACTGGTCATTTTTTTAATGTAAAGAGAACCATCAGCCTCTACCTAAATGAAATGGAAATTTAGCCAACCTTTCTTCTTCCCATCCACATTGTTCAGAAATGTCACCATTGCAGTACATTCGAATTTGAATTATTTTCACTATTTGAAGTCTCATTGAAAAGTAATCCAAATATAAAACTCAAAAGATTGCTTTAGTTATCCTGAAGAAAATTCTTAAATTTTAAAAATATTTTCAAACTATTTATGCAAGTTGAACTGATATTATGAACTTTATATTTTAAGGTATATATTTGGTTACTTGTTTAGCATTCCTAATAAAACAAAACTATAATATTTATTCAATTAGAATTTGGAAAGTAAGTTTTATATTAACAATAAGATGTATGTAATTTCATAAATATATATTAATAATTGGTTTTCAAAAGACTCAATATTGCCCAAACCTTGAATGTGACCATAAAATACAACTAATAAAATTATGAATATAGGATCAGAATATAATGAAAGCGTGGCACAATTCCAAAAATGAGGTCTTCTTAACATTTTAACACCTTGAAAAATATTAATATTATAATATTGTGTTCCATTATTTCAGAAATTGTAAGTACCATACCTTAAAACACACACACACAAACACACACACTTTGACCATCTTTGCAATTCTTGCTATCTTGTACATGCCACCAAAAAGGTATGGTAGATTAATCATGAAATTGGGGTGGTTTATTTAACCATTCTGAAAGTTTAGAATCAAAGAAATTTTTATTAGTATTACATTCAACCTTTAAAATCTACCATTACCTTAATCAAATCCCTTTCCACAGCATGTTTCCATGCTATACAGTTGTCAACTTTAAAGTTGTATGGTATAGCCTTTGCCCTCACTACTCTATACTGTGAAAGCACATCAGTAACCACTCTTTGGTAAATCAAAAAGTCTTTATATAGTCCTTCTCCCCCTCAAACTTTCTGTAGCATTTGACACTGTCCATCATGCCCTTCTCTCTTGAAACTTGTTCCTCAGAAAAAACTGGAGTCCTGGGCCACTCACTTAGTTATGACTATCTCTCTGTCCATCTCCACTCTCTATTCCTTGTATGTTGACTTCATTCTCTCCCATTGTACAGGTGATGTTTCCACATAAAAGGGAAAATTGCTGCAGGTAACTTGGGCTTAACTCTTAGGCCTTGCAACCAGAGCTCAAGCCAAAAGTCCTCTCTCCAAGCTCCAGGTCAGAAAATGGCTGAATTTTTTGCCCTTCCTTGAAGCAATTATTGTGACCAGGAGTATGGGATACAGTGATTGTCCTAGCTGGGGTAATGTGCCCACTCCTGAGGGATGGGAATAGATTCACTGCTGGAAAAAGGGAGGTGATTCATTGCTGGAAAAAGGGAGGTGATATGATGTGGCCACTAGGATTATTGTGAACCAAGGAGACACATCAATTTGATTCTTACAATGACAAAAATAATAGGACCAAAATCTTCCAGAACAACATTAGGTCTTCCCATTATGGAACAGTGGCTAACTATATGAGTTCTAGAATCAAAGCTGGGATTTATACCTTCTTGCTGAGTGGATTTCGATTTGGACAAGTTAATTAACTATCCTGCGACTAATTTTCTCTTCTATAAAATGGGAATAATAATAATAGTACCTACACTTAGGGTTGTTTTGATGTTTAAAGGAGATACAAAAATACCTCATTTTGTTCTGCTTTACTTTATTGCACTTTGCAGATATGGGGTTTCTTCACAAATTCAAGGTTTGTGGCAACCTTTCGTTGAGCAAGTCTATTAGCAACATGTTCCCAGCAGCATGTGCTCACTCCATGTCTCACATGAACTTTGGTGATTAATTTTGAATTGATTATTTTGAATAATTACAAAAATTATTTTGATAATTCTCACAATATTTCAAACATTACATGATTGTTATATATGCTTTGGTGATCTGTGATCAGTGATCTTTGTTGTAACTATTATAATTGTGTTGGGACACCATGAATTGTGCCCATATAAGATGGCAAACTTCACCTTATAAATGTGTGTGCTCTCACTGCTCCCTCAACCAGCTGTTTATCTCCCTCTCCTTGGACCTCCCTATTCCCTGAAACAATGATTTTAAATTAGGCCAATTAATAACCCTACAGTGGCCTCTAAGTGTTCAAGAGAAAGGAAGAGTGGCATATTTCTCATTTTAAATGAAAAGCTAGAAATGGTTAATTTTAATGAGGAAAGCATATTGGAAACCAAGCTAAGCCTTTGGCACTAGACAGTTAGCCAAGTTGTGAATGCAACAGAAAACATCTTGAAGGAAATTTATAGTGCTACTCCAGCACCATTTATTGAAGAGAATATTCTGTTCCAGTTGAGTGAATTGTGAGCCTTGTCAAAAATCAACTGACCTTAGTTCTGAGGGTCTATTTCTGAACTTTCAGTTTGATTCCATTGATCAATATGTCTATCTCTATGCCAGTACCATGCTGTTTTGAACACTGTAGCTGTATAATTATGCTTTAAAGTCAGGAAGTTTGAGTCCTCCAATTATGTCCTTTTCAAGATATTTTTAACCATTTGGGGCCCTTTACCCTTCCAGATAAATTTGATAATTGGTTTTTCTATTTCTGCAAAGTAGGCTGTTGGAATTTTCAGTAGAATTGCATTGAATCTATAAATCAATTTGCATATAATTGATATCATAATGATAGTCTTCTAATGCATGAACATGGAATGTCTTTCCCTTTATTTAGGTCTTTGATTTCTTTTAGCAATATTTTGTAGTTTTCTGTGTATAGGTACTTTTCATCCTTGGTTAAATTTATTCCTATATATTCATTGTTTTAGTTGCTATGGGGAATGGAACTTTTTCTCTATTTCCTCCTCAGATTGCTCATCATTAGTGTATAGAAACACTACTGATTTTTGTCTGTTGTACTTTTCTCCTGCCATATTGCTGAACTCATTTATTCGTTCTAGTAGGTTTATTGTAGATTTTTGAGAACTTTCTAAATATAGGATCATGTCATCTGCAAATACGGATAGTTTTACTTCCTTCTTTCCAACTTGGATGCCTTTTATTTCTTTTTGTTCCCTAATTGCTCTGGCTAGAACTTCCAGCACAATGTTGAACAACAGTGTGGACAGTGGGCATCCTTATCTTGTTCCCAATCTTAGAGGAAAAGTTACCAGTCTTTCACAGCTTCTTATATAGACCCTTTATCATGTTGAGAAGGTTCCCTTCTGTTTTTATCTTTCTAAGTGTTTTTATCAAGAAAGGATGCTGGATTTTGTCAAATGTCTTTTTGCATCAATCAAGATCATGTTTTTTTTTTTTTTCCCTTTCATTTTGTTGATATGGTGTATTACATTAATTGATTTTCTTGTGTTGAACCACCCTTTCATATCAGGAAAGAAAACCACTGAAGCATTATGTTTAACTGTTTAACATAGTGTTGAATTCAATTTTTTTGTTGAGGATTTTGCATCTATATTCATAAACGAAATTGGAGTATAATTTTCTTTTCTCGTGATATCTTTATGTAGCTTTGTTATTAGGACAATATTGGCTTCATAGAATGAATCACATATTGTTCCCTCCTCTTGAGTTTTTTGGAAGATTTTGACCAGGAGTGGTACCAATTATTCTTTTTTATGTATATATTTTGTGGGAAATCTTCACAAACACACAGTCTATACATGGTATACAATCAATAGCTCACAGTATATTCACACAGTGTATTCATCACCACAATCATCTTTTGTACATCTTTTTCCAGAAAAATACCATTTACTCCTCCCTCTCATTGACCACCAGTATTTTAATCTATCCAATTTTTTACCCTTTATTCACCTCATTATTTATTTACTTTTCATACATATTTTTATTATAAACAATGAACAGACATACAAAATTGTTGACATATATTCTTAACATATAAACATTCTTGACATGGTTACAATCAGTGGCTACAGTATCATCACATAGTTGTGTATCATCACTATGATCATTCATTTGAACATTTGCATCCCTCCAACAAAAGAAAGAAAAAAGAAAAAACTCATACAGCCATACCCTTTACTACTCCCTTTTATTGACCATTAACATTTCAGTCTACTCAGTTTTTTTAACCTTTGTTCCCCCATTATTTGTTTACTGTTTATCCATATTTTTTACTCATCTGTCCATACCACAAGGTTTTCACAATTACACAGTCACACTGTGAAAGCTATATCATTATATGATCATCTTCGAGAAACAAGGCTACTAGAACACAGCTCTACAATTTCAGGCACTTCCCTCTAGCCACTCTAATACACCGTAAACTAAAAAGGAGATATCTTTATAATGTGTAAGAATAACATTCAGGATAACCTCTCAATTCTGTTTGAAATCTCTCAGCCACTGACACTTTATTTTGTCACATTTCACTCTTCCCCGTTTTGGTCAAGAAGGTTTTCTCAATCCCTTCATGCTGAGTCCCAGTGCATTCTAGGATTTCTGTCCCACATTTCCAGGGAGGTTTACACCCTTGGGAGTCATGTCCCATGTAAAGAGGGGGAGGGCAGTGAGACTGCTTGCTGTGTTGGCTGAGAGAGAGAGGCCACATCTGAGCAACAAAAGAGGCTCTCTGGGAGTGTCTCTTAGGCCTAATTTTAAGTAGGCTTAGGCTGTCCTTTGTGGGGATAAGTTTCATGGGAACAAACCCCAAGATTGAGTGCTTGGCCTATTGATTTGGTTGTCACCACTTACAAGAATATTAGCTTACAAGAATATTAGGAATTCTCCAAATGGGGAAATTCCCCCTTTCTCCCTATTTCCCCCAAGGGAACTTTGAAAATACTTCTTTCTTCACTGTCAAAATCACTCGGATTTATTGGGGCATCACACTAACATGGACAAACCTAAAAAATCTCATGCCCTATTCCAGGTACCATGCACTTATGGTGTTCAATTAAACTGTCTATGTAAGTTAAATTAGGAAATGCACTAGTCAAAATATAAATTTTGTACAAATAAACATTTCTTGCTTTAGTATCACAAAGAAGTTGAAGTTTTAAAATATGAATGACCATCTATTTTCAATACCCTGCAATATTGACATTCCTTTGTTTTTCCTCATACAAAAACATTTTTTAATTTGTACATTTAGTTACCATCATTGTACACTCTAGGCATTCCTAGATTATAACATCTTAATCTTCATCATTCTCACATTCAGCTTCATTCAGTGTACTTACATTATTGTGCTGCAATCAGGTAGTATTGTGCTATCCATTCCTGAATTTTTACAATCAGTCCTGTTACATACTCTGTATCCTTTCAGCTCCAATTACCCAATCTCAACCCTATCTCCTGATAACCTCTGTTCTTAACTGAAATTCTCCAAGTTCAGTCATTAATGTTAGTTCATATCAGTGAGACCATACAGTATTTGTCCTTTTGTTTCTGGCTTATTTCACTCAGCATAATGTCTTCAAGTTGCATCCACATTGTTACATGCTTCATGCTTTATTCTGTCTTGCAGCTGTGTAATATTCCATTGTATATATATACCACAGCTTGTTTAACCACTCATCTGTTGATTAACATGGGGGCTGTTTCCATCTATTGGCAATCATAAATAATGCTATTAATAATGGGGTACAAATGTCTGTTTGTGTTCTTGCCTTCAGTTTCTCTGAATATATACCTTGTAATGGAATTGCTGGATCATATGGCAATTCTATACTTAGCTTCCTAAAGAACTGCCAAACTGCCATTTAGAGCAGTTGTGCCATTTTACGTTCCCACCAACAGTGGATAAGTGTGTCTCTTCCTCTGCATCCTGTCTAGCACTCATCTTTTTTGTTTGGTTTTGTTTTTTGATAATGGCCATTCTAATGGGTGTCAAATAATATCGCAAATCAAAATGTTTTGATTTTCATTTCCCTAATAGCCAGTAAACTTGAGTATCTTTTCATGTGCCTTTTAGCCATTTGTATTTCCTCTTTCTGTGAAGTATCTGTTATATCTTCTGCCCATTTTTAATTGGGTTGTTTGTCTTTTGTTGTTGACTTGAAGAATCTCTTTTTATATTCTGGATACTAAACCCATATCTGATATGTGATTTCCAAATATCGTCTCCCATTGCATAAGCTGCCTTTTTACATTCCTGACGAAGTTGTTTGATATACAAAAGTGTTTAATTTTGAAGAAATTCCATTTATCAATTCCTTTTTAAAGTGCCTGTGCTTTGGATGTAAGGTCTAGGAAACTGCCTCCCATTGCAAGAATTATAACATATTTCCCTATATTTTCTTCTAAAGTTTTATGGTCTTAGCTCTAGTGTTTAGGTCTTTGATCTGTTTTGGGTTGATTTTTGTATAGGATGTGAGATATGGATCTTCTTTCATTCTTTTGCATATGACTATCCAGTTCTCCAAGCACCATTTATTGGAGAGGCTACTCTGTCCCAGGTGGGTTGGTTTTACCACTTTATCAATGATCAATTGTCCATAGATTGAGAGGATTTATTTCTGAACATTCAGTTCAATTTCATTGGTTAGTATATCTATCTTTGTATCAGTACCATGCTGTTTTGATCACTGTAGCTTCATAATATGCCTTAAAGTCAAGTTGTATGACAGCTCCCACTTCTTTCTCAAATTATTTTTAGCTATTCGAGGCACCCTGCCCTTCCAAATAAATTTGGTTACTGTTTTTTCTATTTCTGCAAAGTAAGTTTTTAGGATTTTAATTGGTGATGCATTGAATGTATAAATCAATTTGGGCAGAATTGACATCTTAACTATATTTAGTCTTCCAATCCATGAACACAGTATACCCTTACATTTGTATAGCTCTTGTTTGATTTCTTTTAGCAATTTCTTATAGTTTTCTGTGTATAGATCTTTTGTATCCTTCGTTAAATTTATTCCTAAATATTTGATTCTTTTGGTTGCTATCGTAAATGAAATTTTTTTCTTGATTTCCTCCTCAGATTACTCATCACTAGTGTATAGAAATACAACTGATTTGGGGGCTTTGATCTTGTACCCTGCCACTTAGCTGCATTCATTTATTAGCTCTAGTAGCTTTGCTGTAAATTTTTCAGGATTTTCAACATATAGTATCATATCATCTGCAAATGGTAAGAGTTTTTCCTTTCCAATTCACATGCCTTTTATTTCTTTTTTGTTGTTGTTTAATTGCTCTGGCTTGATTTTCCAACACAATGTTAAATACAGTGATGGCAGTGGGCATCCTTGTCTTGTTCCTGATCTTAGAGGGAAAGCTTTCAGTCTTTCCCCATTGAGGATGATGTTCCTGTGGGGTTTTCATATATTCCCTTTATCACGTTGCGAGAATTCCTTTCTATTCCTATTCTTTGAAGTGTTTTCATCAAGAAAGGATGTTGAATTTTGTCAAATGCCTTTTCTGCAATAATCAAGATGATCATGTGGTTTTTCTGCTTTGATTTGTTGATGTTGATATGGTGTATTACATTAATTGATTTTCTTATGTTGAACCATCTTTGCAATCTGGAATAAATACCACTTGGTCATGGTGTATAATTCTTTTGAGGTGCTGCTGGATTTGATTTGCAAGTATTTTTTGAGGATTTTTGCATTTATATATATTAAAGAGATTGGTCTGTAATTTTCTTTTCTTGTAGTGTCTTTGTCTGGTTTTGGTGTTGGCAGCATAGAATGAGTTAGGTAGCTGTCATGGTCAGGTTTATGTGTCAACTTGGCCAGGTGGTGGTACCTGTTTCTCTGGTTGGACAAGTGCTGTCCTGTCTTTTGCTATAAGGACATTTCATAGAATTAAATCATGATCACGTCAGATACATCCACAGCTGATTCCATTTGTAATTAGCCAAAGGGAGTGTTTTCTTTAATGAGTGATGCTTAATCTAATCACTGGAAGCCTTTTAAGGGGAATTCAGAAGAGACAGGTTCTCTTCATGCTTCAGCTGGCAAGCTGCTCCTGTGGAGTTCATCCAGACCCTCCATCAGATTCATCAGCTTCACAGACTGCCCTGAAGATTTTGGACTCTATGTTCCCATGGTTATGTGAGACACTTTAATAAATTTTATATTTATGAATATTTCCTGTTGATTCTGTTGCTTTAGAGAACCCTAACTAATACAGTAGTTTTTCCTTCTCTTCAATTTTTTTGACGTTTGTGCAGGAATAGTACTAATTCTTTCTTGAATGCTTGGTAGGATTCATATGTGAAGCCATCTGGTCCTGGACTTTCCATTTTGGGGAGCTTCTTGATGACTGATTCAATCTCTTTACTTGTGCTTGGCTTGTTGAAGTCATCTGTTTCTTCTCAAGTCAATATTGGCTGTTCATGCCTTTCTAGGAAGTTGTCCATTTCATCAGCATTGTCTAGTTTATTAGCATATAGTTGCTCATAGTATCCTTTCATTATGTCTTTTATTTCTGTGGGGTCAGTGGTTATGTCTTCTCATCTATTTCTGATTTAATTTATTTGCATCATTTCTCTCTCTCTTTCTTTTGTCAACCTAACTAATGGTCCATTGATTTTATTACTTTTCTCAAAGAACCAACTTCTGGTTTTGTTTATTTTTTCAATTGTTTTAGATTCTCAATTTCATTTATTTTTGCCTTAATCTCCATTATTTCTTTCCTTTTGTTTGCTGTGGGGTTAGTTTGTGGTTCTTTCTCTAGTTCTTCCAAGAGAACAGTTAATTCCTTGATTTTTGTTCTGTCTTCTTTATTAATATAGGCATTTAAAGCAATAATTTTCTCTTTCAGTACTGCCTTTGCTGCGGCCCATAAATTTTAATATACTGTTCTCATTTTCATTTGCCTTGAGATATCTACTGATTACTCTTGTAATTTCTTCCTTGGCTGACTGTGTTTAAGAATGGGTTGTTTAGTCTCCATATATTTGTGAATTTTACGGCCCTCTGCCTGTTAATGATTTCCAACTTCATTCCATCATGATCTGGAAGGTGTTTTTTATTATTTGAATCTTTTTTGTGTGTGTACATGCTGTATAACAGGGCCACATTTCATTATTTTTGCATGTGAGTAGCCCATTATTGCAGCACCATTTGTTGAATTTTTGTTTGTTTGTTTTTATGTTGTTTGTTTTACTTGTTTGTTTTTTGAGGAATGCATGGGCCAGTAATCAAACCCAGGTATCCCACATGGCCTGTGAGAATTCTACCACTGAACTACCCTTGCACCTCCATTTTCAATCTTTTTTCATTTATTGGGATTTGCTTTGTGACCCAGTATATAGTCTATCCTCAAGAATGATCCATGAGCACTTGAGAAAAATGTGTATCCTGCTGTTGTGGGGCATAATATTCTGTAAATGTCTGTTAAGTCTAGTTCATTTATTGTATTTTTCAAAATCTCTGTTTCTTTGTGGTTCCTCTATCTAGATGTTCTATGCTTTGAAGAGTAGGGAATTGAAGTTTCCAACTATTATGGTAAAGGTGTCTACTTCTCCTTTCAGTGTTGTCAGTGTTTGTTACTGACAACATATTTTGGTGCACTCTGTCTGGCTCAGTGTATAAGTATTTATGATTGTTATGTCTTCTTGTTGACTTGTTCCTTTTAGTAATATGTAGTGTTACTTCTTTATCTCTTTTAATTGTTCTACATTTGAAGTCTAATTTGTTGGATATTAGTATAGCTACTCCTACTCTTTTCTAGTTGTTGTTACATGAAATATCTTTTCCCAACCTTTCACTTTCAACCTATTTTGTCATTGAATCTAAAATGAGTCTCCTGTAGTGACTCATAGAGTCTACCTACATAGATAGGTCCTGTTTTTAAGTACATTCTTCCAGTCTATATCTTTTGATTGAAGAGTTTAATCCCTTAACATTTAATGTTATTACTGTAAAGGCAGTACTTTCTTCTACCATTTTATCTTTTGGATTTTATATGTTGTTCTAGTTTGCTAGCTGCCAGAATGCAATATACCAGAAATGGAATGGCTATTAAAAGGGGAAATTTACTAAGTTGCAAATTTACAGTTCTGAGGCTGTGAAAATGTCCCTGTTAAAGCAAGGATATAGAAATGTCCAATCTAAGGCATCCAGGGAAAGATACCTTGTTTCAAGAAGGCCAATGATGTTCAGGGTTTCTCCCTCACCTGGAAAGGCACATGGCGAACATACTAGCTTTCTCTCCAGTCTTCTTATTTCATGAAGCTCTCCCAGGGGCATTTTCCTACTCACCTCCAAAGGTCTCTGGCTGCTTGAGCTCTTGTGGTTCTCATTGCTCTCTCTTTCTCAGCAAAATGCTTCCTCTTTTAAAGGTATCCAGTAAACAAATCAAGATACACCTACAATAGGTGGAGTCATAGCTCCATCTAATCAAAAAATTAATACCCACAACTGAGTACATCACATCTGCATGGAGATAATCTAATCAAAATATTCCAACCTGCACTATTGAATAGGGATTAAAAGAAATGGTTGCTCCCACAAGACTGGATTAGCTATTTAGTAGCTGCTCCGGAGGACTAATTAAATTTCACACCCCACTAGCAACCATCTTGTCCTGCCTCTCTAGTGTATTTTTAATCTCTTCTATTGTGCTTTTCATTCCCATATGTTATGTTATGTTTCTTTTCACACTTTCAATTACTTTGTGCACACCCAATGACTTCTTAATATCCTTTGTCTCTTTAGCCACATTTCCCTTCATCTGCTTGAAGTGATTTAAATTTACTTGAAAATCTTTGATTATTCCATATTCTCTGTCTCCCCCAAAGTTTCAGTTTGTTCCTTTGACACTATATTCCTGTTTCTTATAATGGCTTGTAAATTTTTGCTGATGTCAGGGCATCTGATTATATTGATAAATTTACTCTGGTGGTCAGTTCTCCCTCTTATCTGAGGATTTTTTTGGGGTTTTTTTTTTGACACTTGTTTCAACTTATTCTAGAGCAGTGTTTCACTGATCAGATTTATTCAACCCTTCTATATTTGAGCCTTGCCCTGGGTATGCAGTAGAATTTTAAAAATTGCTCTGTTTATGCAATTGTTTCACCCCTAAGGAAAAGCTTCCCTTCCCCCTCGTCTTTTCCTTCTCTGGGAATTTTGATGTGTTTTGTTTTGCCTCTATAGATTTTTATTTCTGTTTGTTTACTTTAACTCTCTGCACTGGTTTGAAAGGATTTATATACTCTGGAAAAGCCATGGTTTAATCCTAATCAATCTTATGGGAGCAATGGTTTCTTCTAATCCCTATTCGGTACTATAGGTTGGAAACTTGATGTATTAGTTAGGTTTTCTAGAGAAACAAAATCAACAGGAAACACTCACAGATATAAAATTAAGTGTCTCATACAACCATGGGAGTGCAGAGTCCAAAATCTGCAGGGCAGGCTGTGAAGCCAATGACTGATGGAGGGTCTGGATGAACTCTACAGGACAGGCTCACCAGTCGAAGCAGGAAGAGAGCCTGTCTCCTCTGAATCCTCCTTAAAAGGCTTCCAGTGATTAGATTAAGCATCACTCATTGCAGAAGACATGCCCCTTGGCTAATTACAAATGGACCAGCTGTGGATGCAACTGACATGATCATGATTTAATTCTATGAAATGTCCTTATAGCAACAGACAGGCCAGTGCTTGCCCAACCAGACAAACAGTCACCACCACTTGGCCAAGTTGACACATGAACCTGGCCATGACACTTGATTAGGTCATCACATGGAGATGTGACTCAATCGATTGTGTGTATTAAACTTGATTAGATGGAGACATGTCTCCACCCATTCTATGTGGGTTTGATTAGTTTGCTGAAATCCTATAAAGGAGGAGACATTTTTGAGAGATTTCCTTTTGAGAATAAGGAGAGAGCCTCAGCCCCATGAGAGAATGATGAGAGATCACAAAGTCCACTGGCCAGTGACCTTTGGAGATGAAGAAGGAGAATGCTACTGAGTAGCTTCATGAAGCAAGAGGCCTGGAGAGGAAGCTAGTAGCCATTGCTATATTTGCTGCATGCCTTTCCAGGGGCAGAGAAACCCTGAACTTCATCGGCCTTCTTGAACCAAGGTATCTTTTCCTGGATGCCTTTGATTGGACATTTCTATATCCTTGCTTTAATTGGGACATTTTCTCAGCCTTAGAACTGTGAACTAGCAACTTATTAAATTCCCCTTTTTAAAAGCTGTTCTAGTTCTGGTATATTGCATTTTGGCAACCAGCAGACTAGAACAGTCCCCCTTCATTGCCTCTAGCTGCTTTTGCCTGGAGGACAAATTCTGGGAGAAGCATCACCCTGGATAGGACTTTCCCAAATCAGTATTTCTCAGCCAAAATAGGACCAACGACCTGCATATTGTGCATAGACCTTGTCCTGGTTTGAAACTGTTGGGTACCCAAAAAAATCTATGTTCTTTAACCCTTATTTGTTATTGCTGCATGGAATCTTTTTTTTTACAATATTTTTATTAACAAAATCTTCACACACATACAGTTCATACATGGTATACAGTCAAGGGCTCACAATGTCATCATATAGTTGTATGTTCATCACCATGATCATTTTTAGAACATTTACATCACTCCGTAAAAATAAATAAAAAGAAAAAATAAAAAACTCATACATCCCATACCACTTACCTTCCTTCTCATTGACCACTAGTATGTCAATCTACCCAATTTATTTTACCCCTTATCCCCCTAATATTTATTTATTTATTATCCTTTTTTTTTTAAACTCATCTATCCATTCCCTGGATGAAAGGAGCTTCAAACACAAAGTTTTCACAATCACATAGTTACATTGTAAAAAGCTATATCATTATACAGTCATCTTCAAGAATCAAGGCTACTGGAACACAGCCTCACAGTTTCAGGTACTTCCCTCCAGTCACTACAATAAACCATAAATTAAGAAGAGCTATCTATATAATGCATGAGAATACACTCCAGGATAACCTCTCAACTCTTTCTGAAATCTTTCAGCCATTGAACTTTATTAGTCTAATTTCTGTCTTCTCTGTTTTGGTCAAGAGTCTTTCTCAATCCCATGATGCTAGGTTCCAGAAGATTGGGTGGAATCTTTTGATTAAGTTGTTTCTGTGGAAATGTGACCCATCCAGCTGTGGGTGAGACCTTTTAATTAGATGGTGTCCATGGAGATATGTCTCCCCTTTTCAAAGTGGGGTTTCTTGCAGGAGTCCTTTAAGAGGGAACCATTTTGGAAAGAGCCAACAGAGCCCACATAGCCAGAGACCTTGGGAGAATGCCCCCAGGGAAACCTTATGAAATGAGAAAAGAAAGCTAGCAGACATAACCATGTGCCTTTCCATCTGAGAGAGAAATTCAGGAATCAAAGACCCCAGCAGATGCCAGCCACATGCCTTCTCAGCTGGCAGAGATGTTCTGGATGGCGTTAGCCTTTCTTGAGTAAAGGTAACCTCCCGTTGGTGCTTTAATTTGGACATTTTCATGGCCTTAGAACTTAAAACTTGCAACTTAATAAACTCCCCTTTTAAAAGCCATTCTGTTTCTGGTATATTGCATTCCAGAAGTTTTAGCAAACTAAAACAGATTTTGGTACCAGAGAAGTGAGTGCTGCAGTGTGCAAATATAAAATATGTTGGAATACTTTTCAAATGGATAAGGGAAAGATTCTGGAAGAGTTGTGAGGATCTCATCAGAAAAGACATAGAATGCTTTGAAAAGACTGTTGGTAGAAATGTGGACTTTAAAGATACCTCTGACAAGGCTTTAGACAGAAATGAGGAATGTGTCATTACAAACTGGAAGAAAGACATTTTTTGTGGATGAAGGGGAGAATTTGAGAGTGATGAACTTGGATATTTGGAGGAAATTTTGAAACTAAATGTGGAAAATGCAGTCTGGCTGCTCTTTGTAGCTATAGTAAATTACAAGAGGAAATAGATAAGTTGAGAACAGAACTCTTGCATACAAAGAAAATATAAACTGGTGGACTAGAAGAGTCTAGGCTTCCAAAAAATGAGACCCAGAGAATAATGCCCCACATGAGGATTTAACCAAACATGGACCCAGTCAGCCATTTCAGAGAAAGCCAGGATTTCAGATGGAGTTATCCAAAAAGGATTTGTGGAAAGTCCTTTTATCTGATGGGCATAATCCCAGTGTAGTGCATGGAAAACCAAGAGTGTGTGAGATCTACATAAATGGAACCACTTCCAGTCTGTACTAGAAAGGGCATAACAGGGACAAGTTGAAGAAAAAATAACTTCGAAGGCAGAACTATGGAAGCTAAAGTCAGAAGCCAAGAAACCACAGACCCTCCCATGCACTTGGAGAGAGTAAGTTTGTCAGGAAGGCAGAGGGCAGGCCTTCCATCTAGATGCTCAGGAAGACCTGTGCCACACTAGGCCTTGGAGAGGGTGGAGCATATTCCTTGGGGATTGGGGAGAACCTCGCTGCCACTACATTGTTCTGAGGGGTTGAGTGTGTGCCCTGAAGATGGTGGAAAGCCTAGGTGCTGCCCTGGTGCTTGGAAAAGGTGGAGCTGAGAAGAAGGTGGTCTCCCCAATGTCCCCTAAGGTTGCATTTGGTGAGAACAGGGCCTCTGAATAGACCCTTGGAAAGTGTGGGACTGCAACTTTCTAAAGCGTCAAGGATAAAAGACTCTCAGTCTTTGAAATCTAATGGAGTTAGCCCTTCAGGCTTTCAGAATTGTTTGGGACCTTTGAGCCTCGTGTTCCTTCCAATTTTTTCCTGTGGAAATGGGAATATGTATCCTATGACTGTCCTTCCTTTGTATTTTGGCAGCAGATAACTTGTTCTGAATTTTACAGGTCTAGAGCCAGAGGAGAATTTTTGCCTTAGGACAGACTATGCCTGTAGGTGACTTTGATGAGATTTTATACTATTTCTGACTTTGTATTTTATTTGTATTGATACCAAAATAATTTAAGGCTTTCTGATATTGTAATGGAATGAATGCATTTTGTATATGGAAAGAACATGTCTTTCTGGACTCTAGAGGGTGGAATGTGCTGGTTTGAAACTGTTGGGTACCCCAGAAAAGCCATGTTCTTTAACCCTGATTCAGTATTGTTGGGTAGGATCTTTTGATTAAGTTGTTTCCGTGGAAATGTGAACCACCCAATTGTGGGTGGGGTCTTTTGATTAGGTGGTGCCCATGTAGATGTGTCTCCATCCTTTCAAGGTGGGGTCACTTACAGGAGTCCTTTAAGAGGGAACCATTTTGGAAAGAGCCAACAGAGCCCTCACAGCCAGAGATCTTTGGAGATGCAGAAAGAAAATGCCCCCAGGGGAGTCTTAAGAAATGAGGAAAGCAAGCAAGCAGATATTCATGCCTTCCAGTGCTTTGGCGAAACCTTAGATGTGAGGCCTTTTGGCCAAACACTGTGACTTCATATTGTTGAAATATGTGTTATGTCCCTGGAGGTTGCAGTTCTCTAAAAGTTTGCTGTGGCTGAACCAAGAAAGAAAGTATATGCAGATTTCTACAGAAACTTTGATTCCATGAAAGATTTTAAGGAGATCAGGAAGGCTGGTTTTTCAGAGTGCAAACTGATTTTGGAATGTAAACACCTTCTTTGGATTGAGTTCCTTTGATGTTTGTCACTATCTATGCTCCTGAATTATGAAACTTGACTGTGGGTTATGGAAGTTTCTCTTCATAAATAAATAAATAACAAGTATTTTTAAAACACTTAGAAAACCTGGAACAGTAGAAAATTTCCTCAACATGATAAAGAGAAATTTACAATTAACATCATACTCAAAGGTGAAAGGCTGAAAGCTTTCCCTCTAAGATCTGGAACAAGAAAAGGTTGCCCACTGTCACCAATGCTATTCAACCTTGTACTGGAAATTCTAGCTAGAGCAATTGGGAAAAAAAAAAGAATTAAAAGGTATCCAAAATGGAAAGGAAGAAGTAAAATTTTCCCCAGTTGCAGATGATTTGATCTTATGTCCAGAAAATCCTTTTTTTTTTTAACTTTTTTATTGTATAGTACAACACATATACAAAGCAAAGAAATAAAAAAGCAATAGTTTTCAAAAAAAAAACAAACATACACACAAAAAAAGCAAGCAGATATTGCCATGTGCCTTCCCAGTTGAGAGAGGTGTCCAGAGCCAAAGACCCCAACAGATGCCAGCCACATGCCTTGCCACCTGACAGCTGTTCTGAATGGCATCAGCCTTTCTTGAGCGAAGACAAACTCTTTTTGGTGCCTTAATGTGAACATTTTCATGGCTTTAGAACTACAAACTTGCAACTTAAATTCCTTTTTAAAAAGCTGTTCTTTTTCTGGTATATTCCATTCCAGTAGCTTTAGCAAACTAAAACAGACCTGTTCTGAAGGGCTCTGGGAAAAGGGTCAGGAAGACACCAAAATCTTTTTTGTCAGCTCCCTATGGATCTGCTTTCCTGACCTGCCTAGCACGTGATGCTCTTGGCAAACTCTTCTCACAGCCCTAAGTGGGGAGTATAACTTTAAACCTCCTTTGGCGCCTCCCCTTTGGGGGACAAGTTTGAGACAATGGTCACAGCATTTCCTGTCCAGGGTGGGCTAAATGTGTGGTTCAGAGCCAGGACCCAGAGGTCTAAATTTGCTGATCAAAAGTTGTGATCAGTAATTCAGCTGTGTCCTTTCCCCCCAACCACCCCGCCACCATCCTGGTTTTGGGTGGGAGGGCTTCCAAATTCCTCTCAATCTGCATCTGCCAGCCAAGGACTGGGCTGACTACAGTACCTTGTGGGTGAGGGATGGGCACTAAGCAAGCCATTACTGTTACGGGACAAGGCTCATGGATTCTTCTGCCCAACAAAGTTAATAACCAATTCCTGAAACACTAGGGTTTCAAAGAGAAAGAGTTTATTACTACATGTGTAGCAGGAGAGCAGAGAGCCCAACCGCCCAAAATCTGTCTCCCTGAACAAAGGGGATTCAAGGTTCTTAAGGATTCTAGCAAAGGGAAATGAGGTCATTTCCTATGGTTAATTCAGGGCAGAAGTTCAAAACAGAAAAGAAAACACAGTTAACATAAATTGAAAGGAAAGAAGGCAGAGCTATCTCTTTCAGTGGCAGAGTTTAGCAGATGATTTACAAATGTAAGGTTCTGAGGCTAGTTAATGCCTTTAAGAAAATAACCAGATAAAGGGCATTACAGCTTTCACAGCCCCACAGGCACCAGATAAAAGATAAGGCAGATGACCTCCCAGATGTCCAAACAGCTTAATTACAGTCTTAGTCTTCCAGGTACTCTCCCTTGTCCATTCCAAAATCCCAAAAAGCAAAAAGAATATGATTCAGTAATCAAAATCATCCCTTAAATTCTAATTTCTCAGTTACATTACCACAGAGCAAGTTACTCAGTTTTTTTAATTTTTGTTTTGTTTTGCTTTTTCACTTGGGCAGGCACTGGAAATCAAACCCGGGTCTCTGGCATGGCAGGCTAGAATTTTGCCACTGAGCCACCATTGCACAGCCCAAGTTACTCCGTTTTTTACCACAGTTTTTGAGTCTCTTTGTTCCCACTTCTCCCTCGATGCTGTAGAGTTCCCCCATTCCCCCAGCCTCTGGAGTTCCAGAACAGTTGTTTCAGATAGTCTCTGCATGTCTACTGGCTGTTTCTTGGAGAAGAAGTGAGACCTGTAGCTTCCTATGCCACAGTCTTCCCTGGAAGTTCTCCATATTATAGGACTTTTATAAGAATTGTCTCATCTGACTGTGGGGATGCACAAATCCAAATTCTACAGGGCAGGTTGCAAGCCAGGGACTCTGATGAAGGTCCTTGATTAATTCTCCAGGAGAAGCTTCCTGGCTGAAGTAGTGGTGGAAATTCTCCCTTCTGATTTCTGAAATCACCACTTCTCCTTTTAAAGCCTTCAACTAACTGGTTAAGACTTCTGTCATTGTTGAAGGCAGTCTCCTCAATTGATCATAGATATAATGAGCCATAGATACAGTCACCTTACTGATGATTTAAGTCCATAAACTGTAGTCACAATAACAATCAGGCGAGTTCTTGCTTGAACAAACAACTGGACACCATAACCTGGCCAAGTTGACACAAGCACTTAACCATCACAGTACCCTTTAGGCAGTGCCTGTTAATGATTTGTATTTACCAATAGATTATTTTACCAGGAAATCCCTTCATACTTAGTTTTATATATAGGAAAATGAAAGATCCTCTTCAGTGATTTGTAAAATTTAAGTCTGAAAGTTCTGAGCAGGTAGGTATTCTAAGATTAAAATTTCCTCCAGAGATGGTACTTTATAATCAGAGATATGTCAAGAAGGCATCAGCATTAGACACTTTTCTTTCATGTTTATGCAAAAACATGTAGGCATCAGCTTGGAAGAAATGCCTCCAGTACTGTCTATGCAGTAATATCAAAGGTCAGAAAAAGCATATTCTTCTTACTCTAACATTCAACATTGACCTTTAGGTGTCTTCAAGGTCAATGTAGAATGATCTTGGAGGGCCTTATGCCACGAATACTTTAGTTGTGGGTGTCCTTATAACTGAACTGGCCTGTAGACCTTGAATGAGTGTAGGAAGTCTGGTAACTTTTATTTTGTTCTTTGGTAAGTGCAAAATGGTACAAGAAGATTATATTTACCGTCCAATGTCCCATTTTCTTCTTTTACTCATCCACCTACTATGCCAGAATTATTTTTGGAGTCTTCGTTATTTTCATTCAACTTCTGGATATCATTTTTAAATAAAAACTCTAAAAATCAGGATCAGCATGGTACAATAAAGATTACAGGAGCAATAGAAATGTGAACTTATTTTAAAGTTAGTGGTTTTTTTTTTCGTCGCACCACCCTAAATGTGAACTTATTTTAAGTCTCTTAATGACAATTTCTGTCTGTATTGGCATCAGTGATGCCTCTCATTTTGATTAATTGGGCAAAGGTTGAGTTTTGTAAAATCTTTCCTCCTGAGCATGTTCAGCAGCAATTTGACAACTACAGTAAGTGAATGTGTATGATGCTTAAAGGTCTTTTTCACTGTACCCTTGCAAGGCCCTGGAGGATGGATATACAGGTTGTGCTCTGCACAAGGGCACCAGGTCTGGTGGAGTACAAGTGGAGGCTGACATTGAGCGTGTGTTCTTTTCATCAAGCACTATTCCCTGGAAGGGGCTGTAATGACAGAGATAAATGGATACTAAATCCTCCCTACACTCCTGTTTTAGACTTCAATTTAGTACCAGCATAACTGTTGTACCCTCCTGTGTATGAGTAACTTGATCAATGACCAGACCACCAAGTGAATAAACAAGAAATCCAAAGAACAAAGGAACACATTGAATCACAGTGTGTTCCTGGCAAACATAACCAAAAAAAAAAAAAAATGCCTTTTCATAGCCATTCTTTATTGGTACAAATTAGACATCAGAGAGTTCATACTGGACAGAAACCTCATTTCTGTAATAAGGGTGGAAAAATATTTTAGTCAAACATCAGATCTTAATATTTGTTATGGAAATAATAAAGAAGAGAACTATTATGAAGTAATGAGTGCAGGAAAACCTTCAATACGAGTTCATATTTTATGTGACATTCATGCTGGAAAGAAGACAGAAAGAATGCTTTAGATGTGGTAATCCTTTAGCTGCTGGTCAAATATTTTTCATCACCAGATAAGTCACACCAAATTAAATATGTGAATATGCAAGAATTATGGAAACAAGAGGACTTGGTAGAATCCCCCTTTGGATTCAAGATGCTTTAGTAGATTTTTAGATTATTAAAAATAAGACCCTTGCTTTTCTAGTTGCATCTTGATTGTATGCTACTAAATATCACACACCAGTGGTTCTTGGTGAGGTGTTGCAGACATCTGAGAAGTGCCTGCCATTCTGAGGTTTTTTGTTTTTCCTAAACAAAATTTTTGGGTTTTTTTTTTTTTTTTTGCCTAAAACACAGTCTCACACCTATTCTTGTGTTGCTATCTATGCCAGGAATCTTTCTCCATTTCTTCAACTTAGAATCTTAATGTCACTCTTTTGTCCAGCTCTCTAGTCACTCTCTCTAGTCCTACCTCCACACTTTATTTATAAATATACTCCAGCTCTTAGTATTATGATTTGTTTATGATTTGCTATGTATAAAGGTATCAAACCTTCTATCAACTTCAACAACAGCTCCTAACGTGGGTATCAAGTTCAGTCACCAAGTGCAAAGACTTCAGTAACTTAATTCAATTCTGACTCTACTGGGCAAGACTCCATAAGATTGTCTTCCAGATACCAGTTGCCAATTCAGGGTCATAGGCCACCTGCACTTCTGACCAACTGCTACAAATACAGGGGTTCCCACTGCCACCTTGGGTTCAATACTTTGCTAGAATGACTCTCAGAACTCACTGAAAGCTTTATATTTGCAAATATAGTTTTACAATAGTAAAGGCAGACAAATAAAAAGAGGCCAAAAGAAAAGATGCATAGGGAGAGGTCTCAGAAGGTCTCAAAGGCAAGCTCCCGGATCCTCTCCATGTAGAGTCAAGATGCTCACTCTCACAGCACCAAGATATATTTTGTCAATCATGGAAGTTCATGGAAGTTTCAAGTGTTCTAAGTTTACATAGGCATGATTGGTAGAATCCCAGAGGTCGGAGACAAGGCCTGACAGGACGTGGCTCAAAACTCCAACCTCCTAATCACATAGTTAGTTGTTCTGGTGTGGCCAGTCCCACTCCAAGACTGCAGGTTGGCAGGCCCCACCCAGTCATCTTATTAGCATATAGCCATCAGGTAAGGTCCTGGGCTGACAATGAATAAAAACACACACTCTTATCATGGGAAATTCCAAAAATTCAGAGGTTACCTCCCTAGGAACTAGGACAAAACCAAACAAGTTTTTATTATACTACCCCATCCAAATTGATAACAAATTTTAATAGTTCCTTAAGTTATTGTTGAATAAAGGAATATTTTGACAGTGCCAAGAAAAAAATGGTTTTTTGTTTGTTTGTTTGTTTGTTTTGCATGGGCAGGCACTGGGAATTGAGAGAGGGGACCACCGTGGCCCACCAGAGAAAATGTTTTTTTAATGTAGTCCGATGTTTTCAGGAGAATTCATAGCTAAAATTAAAAAGAGGAGGAAGAGTTTAAATCAATATTTTTATTGTGCTCACAGAAAACACTACAAAAAATGATGAGAGATATGATACTTTTCCCTAACAGAAGTCACAACAGTATAGTAAAGTAGTTAAGGTGAATAAATAACTACAAAATGAGGTAGCAAGAGTGCATGAAGTTGAGGGGGTGCGGTTTGGAGATCATGACTTTTCATCCAATGGATTCATTTTTAATCTTTCATAGGTAATCAGTTTGGTAGGTAAAAGGCAATGTTAAAATATATATTACAACAGGGGAACATTTAGAACTTGGAGAAGATAAAGGGCATTCCTAAAACTTGAAGTAAAATCTGATGAGTTTTCTATATTATAATTATCACCTAATTAGCACCTAATCTTCTTCATTAAAATGTCAATAGCCGTAGGTGAAAATGGCATTGTTATATATCTGTCCACATTAGGGCATAAAAGTTTAGATATCAATAAATTAGATAAGTATAGCAAGATTGTAAATGTTTCATTAATCATGTTTTCAAGGATGTTTCATAAATGTGAAAACTTTACTACTTTCTATAAGATGCAATGCCCCATTAAAATAGTGAAAAAGAAATAAATGGAAGGAAGTTTTATTTTAAAAGTTTCAAGGATGAATATACGACTTCTTCATGGGCAAAGTGAATGTGAAAAGAAGAGTCATAGAGCCTATTTGACCTAAATGTGAATTTTACATAGGATAAAAGCAAGGTGTTCTGAAAAGTTCCAGTTTCCCTTCAAATATAAAATTGAGGTAAATCATACAATGAATGAGAACAATTGTGGCAGAGACAGGCTAACTGTTTACCAAACCATTTCTTCTTCCTGGGTATTTAGCCAATCAACATTTTCTAGACTTCCTTGCAGTTAGATGTGGCTGGGTATCCGAGTTCTAGCCAATAAAATATGAGCTGAAGTGATATATGTCACTCCTAGAAATGGTCTTCAATCCTTCCCATCTTCTGTTCCCTTCCTCTGGTTGATGTATATTAACATGCAACTTCAGAAACCATTTGTTGAAGATGGAGGAGGCACAAGATGGTCTGGATTATGAAAAATAATAATATCTCAGAGTTGCATCCCTACAGAGTTTTAATAATTAGGTTAGCCATTATTAAGATTTTGTGGAAAAACAGTATCCTGGCATTTGTGTCCTTCCTCCTTCCCCCTCTGCCCAATTCTCCTTTCATTTTTGTATTTCTCTTTATCTAATTTTGCCCTTTTTGAATTCCTGATTAGAATTGCCTCTTGCAACTCAATGTAGCTAGTGCCACAAACTGGGCTGGGGGCCCCATCCTGTCTGAGTGATCCATGGGAAAGGAGACATCACCCAACGTAGCTAGGTCCCACTAATCCAGGGAAAAGGAATACTCTTGGTCCAAGCTGAATTCCCATTGGAGCTTAGGTCTGAAGCTCCAGAAAGGAGTAATGAATGATTTTGTGACCTAATAGTGGTTATTGTGGTGTTGGTAGGTGGCTGGTTTAGGATTCCAGATTTTGGCCATCTTGATTTCTCTTTCTACCTGAAAGACACGACTACTGTTCAGAAATACCGAATTTCAGTCTTGGTGACTTGAACCTCGGAAAGTTAGACATACATGTGTATATTTTATTTTAAAAAATAGCTGACATCTATTAAATACTTATGTGTGCCAGGTATTGCTCTAAAAACGTTCATGTATCATCTACCACTTCAGATAAATGGGAGTATTCTCTCCCTGAAATCTGCATCTTTCCTTGTACATGCTATTGTTTTCTTTGAACATGTCACTGCTATTGATGTAGGTATTGAGGCCAAAATCCTGGAGAGTTCCTGGATTCCTCATTTTATTATACTCTGTATCCATCCCATCAGCAAATCCTATAAGGTCTACCTACAAAATATAGAATCCCACTCAAATCCCACAATTTTTCACTTTTTTTCATGGGGTCACTCTAAGGCTCTCTAATCTCCTCTTCTTTCCCTCCCAATGGCTTCCTGTGGGTGATATTGTAGATTAGTGTTCAGGGCACATTCCAGTCTCCTCTTAATATGCTTTCTCATCCTACACATGAACTTGAAAACTAAAAATTACATTTCATAGATGCTCTTGCATCTATGGCAAGAGCAACATGGCTTTGGATGGTGTGCCAGTTTGAAAGGATTATGTACCCTAGAAAAGCCATTGATTATCTCCACAGAGATATGACTTCCCCAGTTGTTGGTATTAACCATTGATTAGAGGGAAATGTGACGCCACCCGTTCCAGGTGGGTCTTGATTAGTTTACTGGAATCCTTTAAAAGAAAAAACATTTTGAAGAAAGTTTGAGAACCACAAGAACCATGAGAGCCCACGCAGCCAGAGACCTTTTGAGATGAAGGAAAATGCCTCCAAGGTAGCTTCATGGAACAAGAAGCCAAGAGGGAAAGCTAGCAAATGTGGCCATGTTTGCCTGTACCTTTCCAGTTGAAAAAGAAACCCCTGAATGTCATCAGCCTTCGTGAACCAAGGTATCTTTCACTAGATGCCTTAGATTGGACATTTCTATATCCTTGCTTTAATTTGGGCATTTTAATAGACTTGCTTAATTTCCACAGCCTTAGAACTGTAAACTTGCAACTTAATAAATTCCTCTTTTTAAAAGCCTTTCTGTTTTTGGTATATTGTATTCCAGCAGCTAGCAAACTAGAACAGATAAGTATTCGCTTTCATTTCTTAGATACACATATGAGAAACTTAGAAGATGCAAGTGGGTAGTCTGGCTACCATACTGTAGCATGTAAACACAACAACAGAGATGTTGGGTTTCTTTGGCAGAATCATGCCAATGTCAGCCAATGGTTGTGTGGGTGTTGGGCACTATGGTGTTAGCAATGAAGGTTTCCTACACCTTGGATCACATCTATAGCATGCGTTCTTTAAATCAGCAGTTCCAGTTGCAACCTCTTGAATGACAAGCTACTTGGTTGTGGCCTAAGTAGCAGCCTTTCTGGTAAGCTATTTGGTGGTGGTGTTCTGATAGTCATTTTTGGAGGTCCAGCATAGAAGCTTGATCCTGCAGCCCTGTCGCTGATTTTATGAACACCCAATTCTCCATATTAGATCCCTTTCTGATTATGATAGCAAGAGTGTTTTCTGTCTCCTTTTACTAAACCTTATCTTGTATACTTCTCATCAAACCTAGATTCTATTTAAAGCCTTGTGAGCAGTCTACAAGCCCCTAGCTATTCTCTTACTCTTTTTCTCACTCGCTCTGCTTAAGCCACACTGCACTTTTATGCATTTGTTCTCTTTGAACACACTAAGCCTACTCCTATTTAGCGCCTTTGCATCTGCCATTCTCCCAGATATACAGAATGGCTCATCCAATTTCTTAAGTCTGTTCAAATATCATTTCTTCAGATTGATCTTCTCTGACCACCATCTGGAATATCACTTCCTGTCACTCTTGTCCCTTCATCCTCCTTTATATTTCTTCATTAAACTTAATCTCTATAATCATAGTATGTATTTGGTTAAAGTTTGTCTGCTGCACTGGAAAACAAGCTTTCTGGTTATTTAATTGCTCTATCCTCAGAGGGAGAAACAATTCTTGGCGCACTGTAAGTGCTCAATACTTATTGAATGAATTCATGTTTTACAGATGGGAAAATCGGAGGCAAAGAATTATTAAGTGATTTGTCCAAGCTCACAGAGCAAGTGGCAGAAGAACTGAACCCAAGCAGTCTGATGTGGGAGCATATGCTCTTAGCAGGGCATGCTAAATACTTACATGTGCAAGGTACTGCCTCCTGAGCATAGCTAACTTCTATGATGGATAATACATTGGGGGAAAGGGTGCAGCATGAAGGCTGGGGGGAAAAGGGAACAAAAATACT
>PVIY010032472.1:0-28894 GCA_004026745.1 Myrmecophaga tridactyla
ATTATCTCATTGTGGGATTCATGCCTTGGTTGATAGCAGATGTAATCAGCCAGAGATGCAATAACCTGACTGATGATTTAATACACCAGGCTTTTGATATATCAACCAGCCTTTAAGTATCCTTGCAGCAATGGTGAGTCCAGTGATTGTCTGACCAGATAACTGAGCATAATCACTTCACTAAGTTGACACCAGAACCTAACTATCACAGATAAGTCCTGTTACTACAAGCTATCAACACAGTTTTGTAGGTCAAGTAAAAATTGAGTAGGAAAGAGAAGCAAATATAGTTTTAATAATATCATGAAGAAGCCTAATTAAAACATAAATTTGATACTTTGGTCTTTTTGGAAACTAACCCTCATTTTCTAGCAACTGCAAAAATCAAACTAACAAAACAAATACATATCCACAGAGAACCCATCCAAACCCTTGAAATCATCCTAATAACATTCCTTTGAATTTAATGCAATTCACCTAAAAATAAATTTTTAAATTTCCAACAGGAAAGGATGTAAAATCTAGTCATTTAAAAACAGCATCTTTTAGGGGGTACAAGGGTAGTTCACCTGCCATGAGGGAAACTTAGGTTCAATTTCTGGTCCATGTACTTCCCAAACAAACAAGCAAACAAAAAAACAAAACAAAGATTCAACAAATGGTGGTATAATAAGGGGATACTCACATGGAAAAAGAATAAATGTGACCCCTACCCATACAGCATAGAAAAAAAAGTATCTTTTATGAATATACAGCTATTGACACAGAGAGAAAATCCAAACTACATTTTCCATATATTTAGACTAAGTCTATATATCAAGAGCTAAATACCTGCAAAGATAACTAATATTTATATTATGCAACATATCAAAGAATTCAACCAAAAACATAATGCAAATTTAAATAGGTGCTGCAAAGGTATTAAAAATTATTCTTCAGTGCCGCAGCAAAATTTACAGAATGGGTTGGGGCACGGTATATCTTAAAGCAACATATAACATTTACTAAATTATTATCCACATTAATATGGAAAATGGTTTCTATATTCATCATTACTCAGCATATTTTGTAAGATTAATTTCTACTATTAGGACAAATTAAAATTATGGGACAAAACTAACATTGCTTTGATACATGGATATGACCACCCAGTTCCTTAGATATTGATCATGGAGCCAAGGCTGGGACTAGGGAACAAGAAAAATTATATGGACTAGGGGACAATAACAAGAAGTTATTGACTGATGCTATAAACTTTATTACTAATATAGTAAAACAAAAAAAAAGACAAGAATGTCCAAAATCACCATTATTATTATTTAGTGGCACTTTAAAAGTTCCAACCAATGCAATAATTTGTAAAAGAGAAATAATGGGGTAAAATAAAAACACCAGTTCCCCAAAATATAATTGTATATTTCTAAATCCTGGGAAAACTCAGAAGTATTAAAATGTTTCAGTAAAATAGCTAAACTAAAAAGAAAAATTAAAAGATTTTCTTTATAGCAATTATTAATATTTAATAAGTAAAATGACTTCATTAAATTTAAAAATAAAATTTTATTGTACCCAAAGAATATTTGAGTAAATGAAGAGACCTATATTTTTTCTTTTGGAACTCCGTGTAAAATTTCATGTCTTCTTAAAGCATTAATTCAGTGAAAGTCTCAATTAAAATATTTTGTATGTGTATAGGTGAAAATAATTTATAAATTCAGTTTCCTAAAGACAAAAAATAGCCTATAATAGTAAGCAAATAGTTTAAATGGTTTGAATATTAAGGCAGAATATCACTGTTTTTGCTTCTCAATGCTATGACAAATATATACAATGGGTTGGCTCAAACAGTGAGAATTTATTGCCTCATAGTTTCAGAAGCTAGAAGATTTATTTCCTCCTGGGTTGCTAAGATTCTGTAGTCTGGCAATCCTTGGGACTCTTTGGCTTTCCTGTCACATGAGGATGTACTTTTCTTTCTCTTCCTAATTCCAACTGAGTTCTGGCTTCTAGCTGCTCCCCATGGCTTCTACTTCTGTGTCCAATTCCTTCTGCTTGTGAGGACTCCAACCACATTAGATTAAGGCCCACCTTCATTCAGTTGGCCACAACTTAACTAAAAATAACATCTTGCGTCATGAAGCAAGAGGCTTGGAGAGAAAGCCAGCAGATGCCACCATATTCACCATGTGCCCTTCCAGCTGAGAGAGAAACACTGTATGTCATCGGTCTTCTTGAACCAAATAGATAGCAAACTAGAACAACTTCGACATGCCTTTTATGGGAAACATGATTCAATCCCCAAAATTGTCTACCACATATTAAATTGTATTATAAAACTACAATAAAGAATAATTGTTACTAGTATCACATGTGATACATATCATTGAAAAAACCAATAAATGACATTGAGGAAAAGTGGCTATTTAAAAACATAAAATTAGAGCATCATTTCACCTCTATGAAAATAAATTTCATAATTAATTGTAAAAAATGAAAAAAATTATGATATTGGGCTCTGTTTAACTGTTTCTTATATAGGAAATAACAAATTTTTGTGCTTACAAAGAGAAATGCTGTCAGATTATGATTACATAATATTTAAAAGATGATTGTTATTCAAGTACAAAAGCAAAATTTAATTTGGAAAGAGGGCTGCAATCAAGAAGAATGGAATATTTTATTCCTTATTATATAAAAATGTTGGCAGGCAAAAAATACTCTAAAAATAGGGAGGGGGTGAGCAAACCATTCACAAAAGAAAAATGCAAATGGCTATTGTACATTTATTAGAGACAATACTTCTTAACCAACAAATAAGAATTCAAACTTAAAGCAATGAGATACTGTTTTGGTTTGCTAAAACTGCTGGAATGCAATATACCAGTAATGGATTGACTTTTACAATGGGGATTTATTAACTTAAAATTTATAGATCTGTACTGGTTTGAAATGATTTATGTACCCTGGGAAAGACATGTTTTAATACTAATCAATCTTGTGGGAGCAATGGTTTCTTCTAATCCCTATCAGTATTATAGGTTGGAAACTTGATTAGGCTATCTCCATGGAGATGTGACTCAATCAACTTTGGGTTATTAAACTTGATTAGATAGAGCCATGTTTCCACCCATTCTAAATGGGTCTTGAGTGGTTTACTAGAATCCTATAAAAGAAGTATTTTGGAGAAAGCTTCAGAATGCTACAAAACCATGAAGTGGAGAGTCCACCAACCAGCAACTTTTGGAGATGAAGAAGGAAAATACCTCCCAGGGAGCTTCATGAAGCAAAAGGCCTGGAGAGAAAGTCAGTGGATGCCACCATGTTCACTATATACCTTCCAGCTGACAGAGAAACACTGAACATTACTGGCCTTCTTGAACAAAGATATCTTTCCCTGGATGCCTTAGATTGTACATTTCTATAGACTTGTTTTAATTGGGACATTTTCATGGCCTTAGAATGGTAAATTAGCAACTTATTAAATGTCCCTTTTTAAAAGCCACTCGATGTCTGGTATATTGCATTCTGGCACTTAGAAAACTATAACAAGTTTTAAGTCCACAAAAATGTCCAACAGGATGATACCTGGACTTTGAGAGTAGGCTGCAGGCATCTGAGGTTCCTTTGTCAAATGGCAAGGCACATGGCTAGTGTCTGCTGGTCATTTGCTCTTGGATCTCATTGCTTTCAACATCTGGTTCCAGTGGACTCCTCTTTGAGCTTCTGTGGGTCCTCTCAGTATCTCTGGGTTTTTTCTCTTCTTCAGCTCTCTCAGGGTATATCTTTTTGAGCTCTCTGGGCTTTTCTTATCTTTTATCCTCTCACAAAGGACTCTAGTAAAAAGGATTAAGACCCATCTTTACTGGGGTAAATTGATATAATTGATATATCTACCCAAAAGGTCCCACCCATAATAAGTCTGCACCCTCAGGAATGGATTAAAAGAACATGGCATTTTCTAGGTTACTTACGCTTCAAAGCAACACATTTATCATTCTATTTTAACTTTGGAAATTTTTAAATAAAATAAGAACTAATACTCAGTGCTGATGAAAATGTCATAAAATGAGCTGAGGGGGCCCAACCTCCCTCTAAAGCAATTTGCCAAAATGTATTGTATGCAAAAAATGCCTTTGGATCTAGAAATTCCATTTTAAGAAGTCTATCCCAAGTAAATAATCACAGTTGTTTATTTCCAAATTTTCACAGAAAACTTCAGAAACAGTCTAACTGTCCAAGAAATTGAAATCACTTTATATATAATGATGCATCTGAATTGTGAAAGTCTATGCAATATTCAGCGACATGTTCAATTAATATTTTTTACAGTTCTGGAAGTCAACATCCAAAATCAAGGAGTTGGTAGGGCTGTGCTCCTTCTGGAGGCTTCAGTGGAGAATCTATTTCTCGCTTTTCTCAACCTCCAGAAGCCACCTGCGCTTTCTGACTCATGCCCCCTACCACTTTCTTCCATTGTATAAAGGCTCCTCACATTGACCCTCTGCCTCCCTATAACAAGGACCTTTATAAATGCATTGTATCCATTCAGATAGTTGAGGATAAATGTCCCATCAAAAGATCCTTAGCTTAGCCACATTTGCAATGTCCCCTTTGACATGTAAATAGTTTTCACAGTGTTCTAGTTTGCTAGCTGCCAGAATGCAATATACCAAAAACAGAATGGCTTTTAAAAAGGGGAATTTAATGAGTTGCTAGTTTACAGTTCTAAGGCCAAGATACTGTCCCAATTAAAACAAGTCAATAGAAATGTCCAGTGTAAGGCATCCAAGGAAAGATACCTTGGTTCAAAAAGGCTGATAAAGTTCAAGTGAGAAGGCACATGATGAACACAGTCAGGGTTTCTCTCTCCCTGGGAGGGCACATGGAGAACATAGCATCATCTGCTAGCTTTCTCTCCTGGCTTCCTGTTTCATGAAGCTCCCTGGGAGGTGTTTTCCTTCTTTATTTTCAAAGGTTCCTGGCTGGTGAACTCTCTGCTTCTTGTGGCTATGTCATTATTCTCTGCTCTCTCTGAATCTCTCCATTCTCCAAAATGCTTCCTCTTTTATAGGATTCTAGTAAGCTAATCAAGACCCACCCAAATGAGTGGAGATATGTCTCCACCTATTCCAGTTTAACCACTCTTGATTGAGTCACAGCTCCAGGGAGAAGATCTAATTATAGTTTCAAACATACAGTACTGAACAGGGATTAGAAAAAATGGCTGCCTTTACAAAATGGGATTAGGATTAAAACATGGCTTTCCTAGGGCACATACATCCTTTCAAACCAGCACATTCCACCCTATGGACCCTAAAAAAAGACATGTTCTTCCCATATGCAAAATACATTAGTTCCAACACAATCTCAGAAATCCTTAAACCATTTCAGTAACTATACAAATGAAATACAAGTTAGAAACAGTACAAACTCCTATCAAAGTTAGTTACAGGTATGGTCTGTTCCAGGTAGGTCTCTGGACCTGTGAAAGTCAGAACAAATTATCTGCTGCCAATATACAGAGGAGGAACAGTCATAGGATACATATGTCCATTTCCATAGTGAGGAAGGAACATAAGAGTCACCAGACCCACACAGTTTCAAAAAATGCAGGGCAAAATCCATTAGATTTCAAAGTCTGAGAGTCATTTATCTTTGGGGCTTTAGAAAGTGGCAGTCCCACCCTTTCCAAAGGCCTACACAGAGGCCTGCCTCTTTCTGAATGCAACCTTGAGGGACATTGGGGAGACCACCTTTTCCTCAGCTCTACCGTCTCCAAGCATTAGGGCTGCACCTGGGCTCTCTACCGTCTCCAGGGCACATGCTCAACCCCTCCATGTGGTGGCAACCAGGCTCTCCCCAAATCCCAAGGAATGTGCTTCACTCTCTCCAAGGCCTGAGGCAGCATGACTCTTCCACTGCAAGGAGGTGGAAGGCCCATCCTTGGACTTTGGGGCAAACTCACCCTCTCAACATGCTTGAGTGGATCCGCTCTCTTGGTCTGAGGCTTCTTGACTTCAGACCTCAGCCTCCATGACATTGCCTCTGAAGTTATTTTTCCTCTAATGTGTCCCTTCTCTGAACCCCTCAGTCCAGACTGGCAGCGGCTCTGTTTATACAGGTCCCACAGCACTCTCACTGGCTTTCTATGCAGTAGCTGTGGATCATGCCCATCAGACATAAGGAGTTTCCACAAATCCTTCCTGGATAACTCTATGTTCAATCCTGGTGTTCTCTGAAATGGCTGACTGGTTTCACACTTGGCCAAATCTTCACATGGGGCACTATTCTCTGGGGTCTCACTTCCAGGAAGACCAGAATTTTCAAGAACATCTATTTCTGGTTTCTTTGTATGCAAAAGTTCAGTTCTCAGCTTATCTCTTTCCTGTTGCATTTCACTATAAGCTGTGAGGAAAAACCAGGCTGCATTTTCCATATTTGATTTAGAAATTTCTTCTGCTAAATCCCTAAGATCATGGCTTTTAAAATCTGCCTTCCAACCAAAGCCACTAATCAATTTTGCCAGATTATCTGCTATTTTAAAACAAGGATTAGCTTTCTTCCAGTCTGCAATAACACACACCTCATTTCTGTCTAGAGCCTGGTCACAGGCATCTTTAGATTCCACGTTTCTACCAACAATCTCTGCAAAGTGTTCTAGGCCTTCTCTATCAAGCTCCTCAAAATTCCTCCAAAATCTTCCCCTTATCCATTTAAAAAGCTGTTCCAACATGTTTGGTATTTGCAAACTGCAGCAGCACCCCACTTCTCTGGAACCAAAATCTGTTCTAGTTTGCTAGCTGCTGGAATGCAATATACCAAAAACAGAATGGCTTTTAAAAAGGGGAAATTCATAAGTTGCTAGTTTACAGTTCTAAGGCCAAGAAAATGTCCCAATTAAAACAAGTCCATAGAAATGTCAAATCTAAGGCATCCAGAGAAAGATACTTTTGTTCAAGAAGGCTGATGAAGTTCAGGGTTTCTCTCTCAAGTGAGAAAGTACATGGTGAACACAGTCAGGGTTTCTCTCTCTCTGGGAGGGCACATGGTGAACATGTCATAATCTGCTAGCTTTCTCTCCTGGCTTTTTGTTTCATGAAGCTCACCAGGTGGTGATTTCCTTCTTCATCTCCGAAGGTTGCTGGCTGGTGGACTCTCTGCTTCTTGTGGCTATATCATTCTTCTCTGCTCTCTCTGAATCTCTCTATTCTCCAAAATGTTTCCTATTTTATAGGATTCCAGTAAACTAATCAAGACCCACCTGAATGTGTGGAGGCATGTCTCCACCTAATCCAGTTTAACAACCACTCTTGATTGAGTCACATCTCCAGGGAGATGATTTAATTATAGTCTCAAAAATGCAGTACCAAATAGGGATTAGAAGAAATGGCTGCCTTTACAAAATGGGATTAGGATTAAAACATGACTTTTCTAGGGTACATATATCCTTTCAAATCAGCACACACAGGTTTGGTGATGACATGTACAACTTTGGTGGGCCATTTCTTGCCTACCACAATGTTTATTATTAAAAAAAAGTGTGAAATGAAGATGTCAGTGAACTCTTATTCCTCCAAATAGTGGGATTGTATGTGCAATTTTCACTCATTTACAAATTTTTTACAATTAGCATGTAATACTAATAAAATCAATTTTTAAAATTCTGATCTACTTGCATACTGTTTTAACAGGAGTTGTAAAAGCACATGAAGAACTTCTTTCAATCTCAAGCTATTCATACTATATCCAAAAATTCACTCTTCAGACATAACTCACTGTATTAGTTTGTTAATGTTGCTGGCCAAAATGCAATATACCATAAATGGAATGGCTTTTAAAAAGAGAATTTGTTAAGTTGCAACTTTACAATTCTCAAGGCCATAAAAATGTCCAAACTTAGGCATCTAGAGAAAGATATCTTGACTTAAGAAATGCTTTTCTGGGAAGGCAAGTGGATGGTGTCTGCTAGTCCTTGTTTCCAGTTTCACTGCTCCCAGCTTCTAATGCCAGTGGTTTCCTCTCTAAGAGTCTGTGGGCCTTCACTTAGCTCCTCTGGGATGCAACTCTGAGTTCTGGCATGCTTAACATCTCAATGGAAGTCACATAACGTTGTCTGCTGGGCCCTGCAGCTACAAATGTCCATGTTTAGGCATCTGTTCTCTCTGTTGGCACTCCAGGCATCTCCAAATGTCTATATCTCTGGTTAGCTCTCAAGCAATTGAATTTTCTCCAAAATGTCTCCCCTTTTAAAGGACTCCAGTAAACTAATCAAGACCTGTCTTGAATGGGTGGAGTCACATCTCCATCTAATCAAAAGGCCACACCCACAATTGGGAGCACCACATCTCCATGGGGTAATCTAATCAAAAAGTTTCCACCTTACAATATTGAATCAGTATTAAAGGGCATGGCTTTTCTGGGTTACACAGCACTTTCAAACCAGCATACTCAGTAACTAAGCCGAATATCCAAAAAGAAAAAAACTGCAAATGCACAGCACACACACATATTTACATTCCTGTTTTAGTTTGCTAAGCTGATGAAAGCAGACACCATGAAATGGGTTGGGTTGACAATGGGTATTTATTAGCTTACAGTTTTGAGGCTGAGTAAATTGTCCAAATCAACACATCATCAAAATGGTGCTTTATTCCCAAAGACTGGCTGCCAGCAATCCTTGTATCTTCTGCCACATGGCAAGTCACAAGGCAGCATTTGCTGGTCTCTCTCTTCTCTTCCAGGTTTTGTTGATTTTGGCTTCTTGCTTCCATGGTTTTCTGTCGCTTTGTTTGAATTTCATTCAGACAAATGAAATGAATGAAATTCATTCTATCCTGGGCCTAACTGAAAGTAACCTCACCAAAATGTCCTACTTACAATAAGTTTACAACCACAGAAATGAATTAACTTTAAGAACATGATTTTCTGGGGTACATGCATTTCCAAAACACCACAATTTCCTTTATAGATAAAATACAGAGTTTTACCTTATCCAAGATAATAAGCCTGTTCCTTGTATGTTATCTCTTTCCTCTAAATGATACACTTTTAACACTTGTTTGAAAATCAAGTAAGTATCTATCTTTAGTTTATACAACTAATTTTAAACATATTTTCTATTCATTTCTATTTTTCCTAACCCTTGAAATACTGTCAGTTGTTTCTCATTGTTTATCTTTTGTAAACGCAAACAACACAGTGATATCTAGGAAATTTTGTCTTATGGTAACTTAATATTGCTATAATATAATGCTGGGGATTAGGTTAATTTTATCATTAATTTAAAAATTATTTTTAATTAAAATTATAGAAAAGCATAATAGATTAGTTATAATAATAGAACCTGGAAAATGGTACTTCTTTTGGTGATATTGTGAAACTATCTTTTTCTCCTTAATCTACTCTACCGAATTTAATCAGTTGGTCACAGACTTTAATTTTATTGTTAATCTAAATTATCTCTGTTCTTTCTTTTGTATTGCTAATCAAATGTAATTCTTAAGAAACATAACAGTTATGAAATTTCATTACAGTTGGACTTTGTGCTTAAGTCATTAAAATAGTTTTCTTCAAAGGTAGCATACAATAGCAATGCCAGGAATTTAAATTATTTATTAAAAAAAGAAGATGGAACTCCAGATATAATGCTTTGAATAATTTTTTAGAGCATTCTACCTGAATTTTCCTCATGGCAATTGTAATAATATCTTTCTTGATGGTGGAAGCAGTAATGTGCCCTCTCCTCTCTGCCTCTAGATGTTTCTATTTCCTTTGATGCCAAGCCATCTTGTTATTGGATTTATGGATCTCCTGAGTGAAAGTAATGGTGCTTATTTGGGCATTACCTTCATTATATAAACCCATGTAGTCTATCTTGTTTGTACCTTAACCTATTTCATCACTAGTTTATCTTCCATTTCCGTCTCTGTTCAACAACATTTTTGTTTAGCTTTCCACATTACAGTTGAGAACAAAGTGATCGAAAGCATATGCTGATTTTCTTTCCAATTCAAATTAGCCCAGTTAAATTAAAAGCCTGTTTTGGCCTTGCTTTAACAATGTTTAAACGGTTTTCCTCAGCAGTATTTCATATTTTCTGCCTGATAACATGGCATTTTGATTGAAAGGGGTCTTTGGATAACTTCAAGAAGTCAATTGATATTACTATAGCCAATGAATTCCGCAACAAATAATTGAGCATTAGATGTCATTGGTGAGAGTTATGGATTCCTTTTGCCTTATACTTGTATTGAAAGATATGTTATTACAAACACACTATTTCTAAACAATTGTTCTTGGTAACTTTCTGTACTTTACCATTTTTGATATGAAAAAAAAACCCAGAAGATGAGATTTCACAAACTTCTGACCCAACTGAGTAAGCTTGCCAATTAAATACCTTATTAAATTCACTTTATATGCCAATTATATCTTTTAACCTGATTTTAAAACACTAAATTTGAGTTGAAAACTTTGCATTTTGAATGAGAACGTATTATATTATTTTGGTTTCCAATACTTCATTTAATTATCGAATTTTAGTGAGCTTATGGGAATGGGTTATAACGTTTCAGATGGATATATGTCTACCCTGGCCTTGATTTGTATTTTTGTTAGCTCTACCAGCTTTGGCTACTCCATCAGTCATATATTCAAGGACTTGAAATTGTCTTTAGCCCTCACTGTCTTATTCAGTCATCTTCTGGATCATAATTTCATGTGGGAGCCTTGCTTATACTCAGCCACAAACTATTCTCACTCAACTTGTGGTTTTAACATAGTAATCATCAGCCTTGAAAGAATACAGAAGTCTATAACATTTATACAAATGACAAATTGTCCAAAATTTATAAATAATTTTGCAATTTTTATACAAAATAAAGTTACATTTTTCTGGATCCCTATAATTAAATTTCTTATCATTAAAGATCAACTTCTCAAATAACATTAGTTCTTAATTAAAAAATAATCTATAAATAATATAGTCGGTTCCATATATCTTTTTTCAATTTTAAAATATTCTCCAAAGTTTAACAGTTTAAATTGTTATAAACATGTAGACTAAAAAATACCGTATAATACAATTTGATTTATTTTTTAATTAAATTCAGCAACAGAGGATGCTATATAAACATGTATTTATTCACCAGACATAAACAACCCTTTTATATTTATGTTTGCAATTATTTGCTATGAAAAAATAATTTGTTTTTTTAGTCCATAGTAATTGCATCTAACTTGTTCTGAATTCTTGAATGGGCTCACCATAGACTAATTTAATAGTCAATGTCTTATTCGTTCATAAAACATACAAATTCTAGGTTTTCAGGTTTTTTAAATATTATTATTTCAATGCTATTTCTCTGCAGCAACATTTAGTTAGCTATTTAGAAGCCAGATTATTAGTCTGTCAATTGTATAAAAATGGCATAAAAGAATGGTAAGTGGAAAAAATTAAATTCCATTAAATTTCAAGTACAAAATTTATATAACATAAAAGCAAAAAAATAGTTCACCTTGAAAATATTATTTTAAAAACTATAGGGCAGGCAATGGTGGTACAAGTGGCAGAATTCTTGCCTGCCATGCCGGAGATCGGGGTTTGATTTCCAGAACCTGCTCATGCCGAAAACAAACAAACAAACAAAAAAACTATTCTCTCTCCTTGATTTTCTTATTAAGGAGGAGACATTTAAAAATAGTAAACAGAATATTGACAGTAGTTTTATTGTGTATTTGTGCTATTAACCTCTATTCATCCTTAATCCACTCAAAAATGTGATTTATGCTAATGATGTATGTATTAGCATTCTCCAGAGAAACAGAATTTATATATCTGTAGATACTAGGTGATTTATTATAGGGATTGACTCACGCAACTGTGGGTATTGACAAATCAGAACTCCTTAGGGCAAACCACAAGTTGGAAACTAACTCTGAAGTTGAATTCCCCAGGAGAAGCTGACAGGTTGAAGCAGAGGGAGGAATTCTTTCTGACTTCTGACATCTAGTTCTGACTTTAAGACTCCAACTGGTTGGATAAAGAGATGCCCCACATTGCTGAGGGCAATCTCCTTTGTTGGTTTTAGATGCAATCAGCCAAAGTTGCTGTCTGTGACTAGATGCAAGTCCATTTATCACATATCTTCACCGTAATAATCAGGCCAGTGTTTGCTTGACCAAACAATTAGACACCATAATCTAGCCAAATTAACCATGAAATTAACCATCACAACATATTTTTCTCCTAATAGAGTAATGTCAAGAATTTGAAAGTAGGGCTGCCGTGGCTCAGCAGGCAGAGCTCTGGCCTGCCATACTGAAGGTCTGAGGTTTGATTCCTGGTGCCTCCTGCCCATATGCAAATTTAAAAAAAAAAAGAATTTGAAAATATTTTGCCTTGTCCCTTTACAGACTCATGTTTGGTTTTAGAGTAGATGGGTCAAACCAGTTCTGGAACAAAACAAGAAGTATATTTTTTAATGGAAAATATCTAAAATCTCAATGTTCAATTAATCTGCATAATGATATTTACATCATTATTGCTAATTACTAAGTTTCTAACACCTGCATCTCCTCCTTGAAAAACTCTATTTAATTTACAAGAGATACTTCCAAATATATGAATTTTGATTAAAATAACCAACACTTGCTGTTCCTTATAAAATCACATGTGCATAGAAGTTGAAGAAGCAGGCAATGCAATGTTGGTGATCAGATAGCATGGCATGGTGAAGGCAGGAGGCAGACCATAGCATCGTTGTAGAGCTCTGGAATAGGTACATAAAAATATGAAGAGGCTCAGTGAGATCCAAAGCACAGCATACCAGACAATGGGCAAGTCTAAAAGATGGCCAGAAGGTTAGGAAAGAGCTTCTTTATAAGGATTGTTTGGGACCATGCTAACCCCATGCCTAATGTACTGAACTTGGAAGTAATGGCAGAGACTTAGGCACTCAGGATCATTAAATCCTACTGAATAAGAGCAAAGGGATTATACTCAACTACAGTCCAGAAAGAGCTGAAGATGACATTAGACATTATTATTTAAAATGATCCTAAAGTACTAGGAAGTAAAATTGAATAAGGTAAAGAAATAGATGCAATGAGAGTATAATAGAAAGTCATTTTTCAATTCCATAAGGAGTACAAAATGAAAAAATACAAATGAAAACTGTTGCATTTGTAATAATAGCAACAACAACAAAAATAAAATACATCAGAATAAATAAAATAAATGCGCAGAATTTAGATGAGGAAAACTTTTGAATTCCGCTGAATAACAACAACAAAAAAAAGACTTGGATATATGGGAAGATGTACAGAAAAGAAAAGAAAAGTTAAAAAAAAAAGAAGGGAAAATGTAAAGAAAAGACCAAATGTAATAAAGATGGAATTTTTCTTCAGTTTATGTGGTCCCAGTGAAACACCATAAGGTTTGGAGGAAATTGAAAACTTTTATACTAAATATTCTAAAGAATATAAAAAATTAAACATGAAGATAGCTATGAAATTTGGAAAATAAATAATTGGTCCTGCATAAATTTATCAGGTCAACAGAACAGAGTTAGGTCAATAATAAATGTGGCATTTAGAATCTGTGAAGAGGTTTATTCAATAAACAGCTTTGAGATAATCAGTGAACCATCTGAAAAATGTAGATAAGTGGTATACACAGCTCATTACTTATGAACAGTTAAATATATCTAAACAAATTAAAGGCTTTTTGAACTGTAAATATAACAATAAAATATTAAAAATTATATAAGTTTAAATTAAATATTAAAAACTATATAAAAAGATGGAGATGACCACTATTGCTTGTGTAATAAAAAAAAGTTTGTCTTCTGGTCTTTTAACTGACTTAAGAATTAAATCAAGCTTTTTAGCCAATAGAAAAATCATCTGAATTTGATCTCATTTCCTGCTGACTTTGCTCCAGAGTGACTCTATTTCCTTTTCCTACCATGTTGGTCTCATACAAATACAATGTATTCTTACCATACACAATGGTTATCTTTGCTTCATTTCACTGAAAGTCAGAACACCATATGGGAATTGTGAAAGAAAGGATCATCATTATCATAGTAAGCATATGAACAACTTACATCCCTGTTAAAGACTAGATGCCATTCACTGATAAAGAAGGGAACAGTAAAGGAAAAATTGTAGTAATTTACTCATGGTAAATTCAGAGATTATACAGTTTGGAGAAATTTATTCTTTGCTGAAACTTTCTTTGGGAGGAAGAAGTGCTATGATCAAGAAGAGTGCCCAAGCTGAGGGATGTTGAATAGGTTCAGATTTTTCTCCCGTCTTCTCAGGTTACTCCACACACAAATTTTAAAGCAATGCAGTAGATGTTTTTCTTCCAGATCCAAGATTAGGCTGCAAATCCCTAGATAGACATTTGAACAGTATGCTTTTCTTCTAGCAAATAAAAGCTGTAACCCAATATATTTATGAAATTATATCTGTTACCCATGATTTAAAGCCATCAAAATATCAATTTCTTTTCTTCCTTCCTTCCTTTCTTTTTCCTTCTCTTTCTCTTCAGTAGAATTTATTTAATATACACAGTGCTAAAATCTGGGAGCAGGGTAGAGAATATAAGAGTAGATTTCTATTCTCTTTAAGGTCTAACACATTTACTAGGATTTATCTCAGAGTTATCCTGGATACATTTTTCTGGCTGTATGAGTTTTTATTGATGTAACAACCTATAAAAAATATTCAGGTCTTTTATTGAATAGAAATTCAAGACTTTTATTTCTATAAAGCTTCCTTGGATTGTAGTTTTTATGTTTGCCTCTCTTCTTCGGGGACTCGAATTACTTTTCTCTGCTCTCTTTTACATCTTCCTCTATTTTCTTTCTTTTGTGGGTGTCATTACTCTCCTAATTATACTCTCAGTGTAATCTATGCTTCGTTGAGCACTTGATAGTTTAGTTTTCATTTCTCACATGATGTTTGCCTTTTTCTTCAATTTCTTTCCAGTCAATTCTTATGTCTCAACTTCCTATTTTTATTTTGAGTTTTAAGATTTCTGAGTAATGACATTCTTTCATATTTTCAGCCTGTTGTGCTCTCTGACTTCTTTTCATACTGTAAACATAGATAATATCATGATAGTTTTGATTTTCTTAATGACCTCAGTGGTTTTTCAAAGATGAGTGGGGAGATTTGGATTTAGGCTGCTACTTTCATTCTATAGGAATTCATAAGGCTGAATTACTTAATTCTGAGCAAAGTACTTCTAGAATCTTCAAATGCCAGTGGTTCAGCCTCCTTGTGTTCAAATCTATGATAATGAAGAAGGAAGAAAAGAAAATCAAAAACACCTTAGTCTATGAACTTTTTACCTAGGTGTGGTAGATTGAATCATGCAGCCCCCATCTCACCACACACACACACAAAGGCATATTAAAGTCCTAAGCTGTGGGTGCAAACACATTAGTAAACGGAATTTTCAAAGATCATACTAAAAGGAGGCCAAACTGAAACAGACTGTGCCTTAAACCAATATGACTGAAGCCTTGTTTTTTCTTTTTCTTTTCATATGTATGTAGTTATAGTAGGGACCACACAAAAAGAACGGAGAAAGTAAGACAGGAAGATTCACTTTGCGTAGCAATTTAAGTCAAAGAACAACCACTGTGCTATTAATATGCCTCTGAATTAGACTAAGTTTAAGGCTGAAATCCAAAGCTTAGTCAAATATCTGTTATACGTTTAGTTTCTGTACCACCATTTTTGGCATTTATAGATTATTGCATTTATTTATTTAAATTTTCTTACCTATGATTGTTCATCAAAGAGTTTGCTAATTATGTGTTGGTATAAATGGATGTTCGTGTATGTATTAAGAGTTCTCTTGTCCTGGAAGATAAGAACTTACTCTTAATTATCTGATTCTTATGCTCAATGATGTCATTCAAGACCTAAGAACACAGTATCAACTAAGCAGTCTTTGATTCTTAATTAACAAATAAATAATCTTACCCCAGAAAGTGACATCAATAGTGTTGTAAGTTTGTTTCCATTGTGTAACCATTAAACTCAACAAAAAATACATTGAAAATTAAAAATTAGGCATAATTAAATTTATTAATATTAATACACATAATAAACATATTAAAAATAATTCCATGAAAAGTGACTGATGACTTTAATATTAATAGAGAAAAATGCTCCTCTAGTTTTAATTACATTTTCTATTTGACAAAGGTCAGAAGACATTTTGCAAATACAACAACATTACAATAATATGAGCAGAATTTACTAAATAGATTCTACTTTGTTGAAATAGTTACATTTCCTACCCTGTGTTATGCTTTAGCATCACTAAATCAATATGAGAGTACAGAGCATTTCCTTTATTAGTATTAATTTTTCTTTTGATTTAAAATTTGTCTAAAATTTAATATCCAGACAATGCTAAGACTATCCACAACCTCAATTTCAATCGATAGCATGTAGATTGAGAATTTAATTGTACAATACAGATTTTACTCAATCAAGGAAACAATGAACCAAAAATGTTCTTCATGAAAAGCTCAAACTGCTTATTGACCAGTGGGATGGGAACTACCAGAGCAAATAGAATTGTGGATATGCATGTGGTATCACAGCCCCTTTACAAGAAGCAGATCTAGTATTTTAAGAGAATGGAAAGAAACACAATTACATTGTGTTATTAGCTTCAATAAAATAATGTCTGTCAAGCAAAGAAAATGCTTTAGGGTTTTAATCAGGTCAAATTTGACAGATCGAATCTCTAATTCCATTGGTTCTAAATTAAAACATTTGTCATTAAGATTAAAATTTAGAATTTTCATGCATAGAAGTAAAATGTTAGGTTTTTCAAAATTAGTGCTGTATATACTATAATGACTCTAACCTAAAAAGAGAAGAATTAAAAAATTAAGAAATTATTATCCATATAGTATCTTAAATATACACAAATAAATTATTAGCACATGCTTATTATCACTAGTGGGTCAATTATCTGCTTTTTAAAAACCGTTTGATAGGTAGTATGTCGGTGGCTCACTGGCAGAGTTCTTGCCTGCCATACCAGAGACCTGGGTTTGATTCCCGGTACCTGCCCATGCCAAACAAAACAAAAAAAAAACTTAATAATCAGGTTAACTCTGAAACTTTTGAATAATAACTCAAGAGAATAATAGTTGCAAAATAGAGTACATTCCAAGGGTGGTATGTGGAATCTAGAGTCCTATACTAAAAACCTGTGTGTCCAGTGGCAAGAAAGCTAGAGACAACAAAGCCCAGCATTTCTTCCTCTTTTCCCATCCATTTGGTGACAATGCCTTCTCTCCTTTTGCACTGGAAAAGCCCATGCTTCTAATCCCACTCATCTCTTCTCCTCTTCTCTCACTTTCCTTCTCTTTCCTCTTTTTTCTCCCCACCCCCTCACTCCACTGAGCTCCTAATCTCTCCGCTCCATTCTACTCTGCTCCTGTTTTCTCCTGCCTCCCCTCCCTTCCTGTTCTTTTCCACATTCTGTCACTAGAACTTTTTAATCCTTTTATTCAAGGGTCTTTCCTCACTCAGACCCACACAGTAAACAGTCATCTGCCATAAAAAAGATTGGATAATGCCATAAAAAAATCTTCAATAGAAACTATAGTTAAAATATAAAATGTGAAAAATTAAAATTCAGAGTTTTGATAGCCCTTGTAAAAATGACTCAACATATCTTCCAATCCAATTTCCAGCCACTCATCTCTCGCTTTTTCTTTAGCTACCCTGGATTGATTACTCTGAGTTTTCTGAACTGGTTGTACAATTCCTTGGTGCTGCATCTTTGCTTATGTGAATTCCTCTGCCTGAGCAAACTCACCCAATTAGAACCCAAGTGTGTGAGTTACAGCTGTAGTCACTGCCATTCTCAGAAATTAGTACAGCAATTGAATACAGAAAAACTCATCTTTATTCAATTAGTACGATAGTTGATATGGAAAACTAATCTCCAGACCTGCTGAAAAAAGGATACAGTAATTCCTTCAATGTGCCTACCATCCGCTAACCATTAAGCGCATGCAAATGGGTGAACTTGGTCCTTTCTTTAATTGAACACCTACTTTAGCAAGAACCAAGAGAAACAGACCATAAATCAGTCTTTCTAGGGAAATCACAAAGTAGAGGTGATAACCTCTGCTATATTGGTCAAAGTAATGACCACTGCTAATACTGGCAAAAAAAAAAAAAAAAAAAGATTATCGCAACAAACCAGGAGTTTGTCACCTGGAGAGGATAGAATAGAATGTTCCACAAAAAGGGATTTGCATGCACAACAATCCATAGGGGAGAGAGTAAGAACCAGCCATGGAACTGAGAGTTCAGGGTGCTCCATCCGGTGTGAAATAGCAGACGTAGTGAATGAAATGAGCCAGGGTCTGAGGATGTGCTGAAGGCATTGAGATGCCAATGAAGGATTTAAACATGTGAGTGATGTGACAGGCTTCATGTTTTAGAAATATTATTCTGGCTGACCTGTGGAAACCTATCTGTTCACCAAAAGATCTAAAAAGACTTAAATGAGAAGTAGCAATGGCTTAGGGTGTCAGTTTCATACTTACATGCACGTTACTTGCCATGTTTAAATGACAGATTTAACATAATTTTAAGACTGATTTTTACATTTATTTTTCAAAGATATGACTTAGAAGCAAAAGATAGTATTTGGGGTTAACATAAACAGGCAAATGTAAATAATTTAATTTGTTTAAAGCAATAATTAATATAATTTAATGTCACTTTGATAGATAATTATAGCTATTAAAAGATAATAATAATTGTGGATCATAGAAAAAATTTCTGAATAATGAACACATATAATGAATATTCTGATTTCAGATATTATTTAGTGGATGAAATGCTCCCTGAAAATGTTCTAGTTGGAGTACATTTATGCATAATTTCTTTAATCAAAGAGAATATTTGCAATAGGCTATTATCCAGTTTCTTTACATGATGTCATTGAGCTCTGTTTTCAAGATATTCATTAGTAGTGATTGCATCCCTCTCATACATAGCATTTCACTTCTTGAGAATTAATGATTATAGTTGACTTGACCAGAGCAGATTGTTGGCATTTTCTAACAATAAAGTAAGCAGAATCTTCCCAGAAATGGCTCCAGCCATGCCACCAATTTGAAAAGGTTTATTAAGGACAAATGAGGTAAATCATTGCAAGTCTATTACACACTCCCAGGTCTCCTTCTTCACTGACACATGGTAGGCAGAAGATAATTCTTTTCTGAAAAATTTCTGCCCTTTTCTATTCAAGGGGAGAAGGTTTTGTCAAATCTCTTTAAGTGAAAGAAGTCAAAATTGTGAATACAATATTTGATAAGGAAGTAAATATTCATTTATACTGACAAAGAAATCACCAAAAAAATTAATTAAAAATGACAAATATCAGAAACATTACAAAATCGAGGGAAAAAAACATAACATTAATTTAACTCCTTGACAAATCTTTATTATATTGCTTTTAAATGCATTTTGACTGCATATTTTTTTGATCACCTCTTCATATGACATTGAACTCATATCATATCTTTTTCTATGGAGAAAACAGAGAGGTTATTCAGATTTTCTTCCAGTATAAAGAAAAATATTTTTACTGATAGTTGAGATGTGTAAAATGTTTACATAAAGATGTTTGCATTATGCTTTTTGTTTTATGTTCTACAAACATAGGACAAGTGATAAATTATATTTTTTGTAATTCCCATCATTTAAAAATGCCTGGTACTTTTAAAAATTTAACCTCAACATTTTAAAATATATTGCTAAGAGGAATTTTCATGTTCACAAAGCATGAGAGACCCATTCTGTACTTGAAATCTTGACATGTCTGAATGCTGAAAGAACTTTACACAGATTAGCTTTTGGTACTTTACCTTTTTTTTCTTTTTTTCAATTGAGTTATATATTCACATACCATATAATCATGCAAAGTGTACAGTGTTTCACAATATCATCATAGAGCTATGCAGTCATCATCGCAACTATTTTTGACCATGTTCATCACTCCAAAAAATTTTTAAAAATTAAAAATAAGAATAAAAGTTTAAATGAAGGTTAAAAAGAACCCCCAAAGATCCCATTCCCCCCATACTCTCTATTGTTTATTTTATTCATTTTTTTTTCTTACTCATCTTCCCATACACTGGATAAAAAGGGTGTCAGTCACAAGGTTTTCACAATCACACAGACGCACATTAAAAACTTTATAGTTATTCAATAATCTTCAAGAATCAGTGCTATTGGATTACAGTTCAACATTTTCAGATATTTCTATCTAGCTACTCCAATACACCAAAAACTGAAAAGGGATCTCTATGTATTGCATAAGAATAACGTCCAGAATGACCTCTCGACTCTATTTGACATCCCTCAGCCACCGAAACTTAATTGCTTTCATTTCTCTTCCCCATTTTGGTCAAAAAGCCTTTCCCACTCCCACATTGTCAGGACCAGGCTCATTCCTGGGAGTCATGTCCCACATTGTGAGGGAGCTTTACACCCCTGGGAGTTATGTTTCATTTATTGGGGAGGACGGTGGGTTCACCTGTGGAGTTGATGTAGAGAGAGAGGCCACATCTGAACAACAAAGGAAATTCTCTGGTGGTGACACTTTAGCATAATCATAAACAGGCTTAGCTTCTCCTGTGTAGGAATAAGTTTTATAAGCGTGAGCCCCAAGATCGAGGGCCTGGCCTACCAAATTGGCAGTCCCCAATGCTTATGAAAATATCAGGTACTCCCCAGGTGGGGAAGTTTGATATCTTTAACTTTTCCCCAATTACCTCAAGGGGACTATGCAAATACATTTTAATCTTCTTCCCACATTACTCTGGGAGATATTGAGGCATCATATGAACCTGTGCAAACCAACATGATTTCACTCCCTATTCAAGGTTCCATGTAATTATGGTATTTGAATAAGCTGACCATACAAGTTAAATTAGATAGTGTGCTACTGAAAATATAGATTTTTTACCACATAAACTCCTCTTCCTTTGGTATCATACAGATATTGATGTTTTCAAATGCAGCCAATATCATCCTTTATCCTTCAGTTTGATTTACCTTAGTTCTACCCAGATCAGCTTCATATCTATAATTGAAGTCTGATCACTTTTTCAGTGTTTTTAACAGTTGCTGTATGGGGCAATGTTGACTTTCATAGATGCAGAACTCCAGCTTTTAGTATCAGGTGTCACCCAAACACCCAAGGTTCCAGGAAACAACCAGGTTATACACAAACAGCTCAGGATCTCAGAATTTAGAAATAACTGCAACTCCAGAATAGATGTGACTGCTGAAAGAGCTTACAATCTAGGAACCTTTACAATAAGCCTTCCCCTGATAACATTTGCTCTTGAACAGAATTCTCAGATTTTGCACATTACAGTTAGTCCATATTACTGAGGAATTATAATGTGTATCTTTTCATTTCTGGCTTATTTCACTCAACATATGTCCTCAAGTTTCATTCACCTTGTTGCATGTCTCACAGCTGTGTCCCTGCTTGCAGCCAATCAATAGTTCATTGTGTATCTAGAACAGTTCCCCCTTCCATTCCTCAGTCGATGTGCTCTTAGGCCACCTTCATCCATTGCAGATTGTGAAACTGCTGCCAGAAACACCAGCGTGCAAATGTCCATTCGTAGTACCTGCTCTCAGTTCCTCCAAATACACACCTAACTACAGGGGTTGCAGGATCATATGATAACCCCTGCCCCCTCTGCCTATCCCACTGTGGCTCCACCTCACTACCCTCCAGAGGGGTGGCACCTCTCTACTTCACCACCAACCATGCCTAGCTACACCTCTCTCCCCACATTTTCTCCAGCACTTGTTTCTCTCTGTTCATTTGTAAATAGTTTTATTTACACATCATACGATCCAACCAAAGTAAAAAATCAGTGATTCCCAGTATAATGACATACCCATGCCTTCACCACCACAATCTGAGGACATGTCCATTTCTTCAGCAAAGAATTCCATATCCCTGTCCCATATCCCCTATTTATTGACATTTAACTTTGGTATATTGCCTTTGCTACATTCAATGGAAGCATCTTACAACATTATTGTTAATTATAGACCATTTGCATATATTGTATTTTTCTCTATATACCATCCCATTTTCAACACCTTGCAGTATTGACATTCATTTGTTCTTCTTCATGAAAAAACATTCTTAGATTTTTACATTTAATCACCATCATTGTTCACTCTAGGCATTGGTAAGTTAAACTGTCTCAGTCTTCATCCTCTATCTTTTTTTCTGGTGTCATACATGCTCCAAGCCCTCCTTCCTCAACCATATTCATGCTCAGCTTTGTTCAGTGTACTTACAATGTTGTGCTGCCATCACATAGCATTGTGCTATCTCTTTCTGGATCTTTACAATTGCTCTGTTTGAACTTTTGATACTCCAGCTTCAAATAACCAATCTCTACCCTCTTTCTATAGCTGGACAACCTGTGTTTTCAACTTCAACTCTTAATGTTCACTCATTAATGTTAGTCCATATTAGTGACACCATACAGTATTTGTCTTTTTGTTTCTGGCTAATTTCACTCAGCTTAATGTCCTCACATTCATCCATCTTGTTACATGCTTCATGATTTTATTCTGTCTTACAGCTGCATAATATTCCATTGTATGTACATACCACAACTTGTTTAGCCACTTGTCCATTGATGGATATTTGGGCTGTTTCTGTCTCTTGGCAATTGTAAATAATTCTCCTATAAACACTGGAGTGTAAATGTTCATTTGTGTCCTTCCCTTCAGTTCCTCTGAATAAATACCTAGTAATAGAATCTCTGTATCAAATGACAATTCTATACTTAGTTTCCCAAGGAATGGCCAAACTGCCTTCCAGAGCATTTGCACCATTCTACATTCCCACCAACAGTAAATAAGTGTGCCTCTTTCTACACATCATCTCCAACACTTGTAATTTTCCATTATTTTGATAATGATCACTCTAGTAGGTGTGAGATGATATCTCGTTGTGATTTTGATTTGCATTTATCTAATAGCCAGTGAGGTTGAGCATCTTTTCATATGTTTTTAAGCCTCATATATTTCCTCTTCAGAAAAGTGTCTCTACTTCTTTTGCCTATTTTTAAATTGGGTTGTTTGCCATTATATTTTTGAGTTGTAGAGTCTCTTTAAACAGTCTGGATACTAAACCCTTATCTGATATGTGGTTTCCAAATATTGTCTCTCATTGCATTGGCTGTCTTTTAATTTTCCTGACAAAGTCCTTTGTGCTGCTTTGAAAGGATGTGTGTACCATAGAAAAGCCATATTTTAATCGTAATCCCATTTTGTAAAGCCAGCCATTTCTTCTAATTCCTATTCAGCACTGTATGTTTGAATCTGTAATTAGATCATTTCTTGGTGATGTGACTCAGTCAAGAATGGTTGTTAAACTGGATTAGGTGGAGATGTGTCTCCGCCCATTTGGGTGGGTCTTGATTAGTTTACTGGAATCCTATTAAAAGGGGACATTTTGGAGAATGTGAGAGATTCAGAGAGAGTAGAGAAGAATAACATAGCCACGAGAAGCAGAGAGTCCACTAATCAGCAACCTTTGGAGATGAAGAAGGAAAACATCCACCAGGGAGCTTCATGAAACAGGAAGCCAGGAGAGAAAGCTAGCAGATGATGTCATATTTGCCATGTGTCCTTCCAGCTGAGACAGAAGCTCTGACTATGTTTGCCATGTGCCTTGTCACTTGAGAGAGAAACCCTGAACTTCATCTGCCTTCTTGAACCAAAGTATCTTTCTCTGGATGCCTTTGATTGTACATTTCTATAGACTTATTTTAATTGGGATATTTTCTTGGCTTAATAACTGTAAACTTACAACTTATTAAATTCCTCTTTTAAAAAATCATTCCATTTCTGGTATATTGCATTCCAGCAGCTAGCAAACTAGAACATCCTTTGATGCACAAATGTATCTAATTTTGAGCAGATCCAACTTATATACTTCATTTCGCATTGCTTGTGCTTTGGGTATAAGGTCTAGGGAACTACCTCCTAACACAAGATCTATAAGATATTTACCTATTTTCTGCTAAAAGTTTTATAGTCTTAGCTCTAACATTTAGGCCTCTGATCCATTTTGATTTAATTTTTGTATAAAGTGTGAGATAGGGTCCTCTTTCATTATTTTGAATATAGAAATCCAGTTTTCCAAGCACCATTTTTTGAAGAGGTTAGTTCTGTCTCAGTTGAATTGGCTTAAGAGCTTCATCAAAGATCATTGTCTGTAGATGAAAACTGTCTATTTCTGAACACTCAATTCAATTCCCTTGGTCAGTATATCTACCTTTATCCAGTAGTATGCTTTTTTGACCACTCTAGCTTTGTTAAATGCTTTGGCATCAGTTAGTGTGAGACCTCCCACTTCATTTTTATTTCTCAATATATTTTTAGCTATACAGGGCAATCTGCCCTTCCAAATAAATTTGATCATTGGTTTTTCTCTTTCTGCAAAGTAATTGTTAGGATGTTAATTGACATTTCATGGAATCTATAAATAAATTGGGGTAAACTCAACATCTTAACATTATTTAGACTTCCAATCCATAAACACAATATGCTCTTCCATTTATCAGTCTTCTATGATTTCTACTAGCAATTTCTTATCATTTTCTGCATATAGGTCTTTTGTGGCAGTTTTGGCTTGCTAATGCTGCTGAAATGCAGTATACCAGAAATGGGTTGGCTTCTATAAAAGGGATTTATTTAATTTCAAGGTCACAGTTCAAAGTCATAAAAATGCCCACACTAAGGCATCAAGAGAAAGATACCTGACTCAAAAAAGGCCAATCATGTCTGGAACACCTCTGTCAGTTAGAGAGGCAACTGGCTGGCATGTACTTGTCCTTTAGCTTCTGGTTTCAAATAGCTTCCCTGGGGGCATTTTCCTTCTGCATCTGCAAACATCTCTGTCTGTGTCAGCTCTGAGTTTTTTCCATAATGGTTCCCTCTTAAAGGACACCAGTAGGAAGAATAAGACCCACCTTGAATGGGCGGAGACACACATATCCATAGAAACCACTTAATCAAAAGGTTCTCCCACAATTGATTAGGTCACATCTCCACAGAAACAACTTAATAAAAAAGATTCCACCCAACAATAGGTCTGCCCACACAGGATTGGATTAAGAAAAAGAACATGAATTTTCTGGGATACATAACAGTATCAGCAACACATTCCATCCTCTGGACCCCCAAAAGACATGCCATTTCCATATACAAAAGTCAATCATCCTATCACAAATCACAGAAAGTTTAAACCCGCTTTTAAAAAAAAGGTGTTTTCCTAGACCTTACACCCAAAGCACAAGCAATGCGAAATGAAGTATATAAATTGGGTCTGCTCAAAAGTAGATACATTTGTGCATCAAAGGATGTTCTAGTTTGCTAGCTGCTGGAATGCAATATACCAGAAACGGAATGATTTTTTAAAAGCGAAATTTAATTAATTTCGGTAATAATACAAATACAACACAAGGTCATAAATAGTACAAAATCTCATAAAAATCAGCTACAGAGTCTGTCCTAAGGCAAAATTCACCTCTGACTTTGGACCAGTGAACTTAGAGCAAGTTATCTGCTGCCAATATACAAAGGAAGGACAGTCATAGGATAAATGTTCTCATTTGCATAGGGAGAAATTGGATGGAAACAGGGGTCATTGAACCTAAAGAATTCCGGGACCTGCAGGGCAAACTCCATTATATTTCAAAATCTGAGATCATTTATTATCCTCAGGGTTTATTTTCCCTTTAATCTGTCCCTTTTCTGTCCTTTTTAGTCCAGACTGACAGTGGTTCTGTTTATGATCTGCAGCACTCTTATCGTTTTTCTCTGCATTATGCTTTGGAAGACTGGCAGTCCCACCCTTTCCAAGGGGTTATACAGTGTCTCTGTTCTCTCCAAATACTGAGATGAGGGTTGCAACCTTGGGGTACTTTGGGGACACCACCTTTTTCTCAGCTCCACCCTCTCCAAGCATCAGGGTGGCACCCAGGTGCTCTTCCATCTCCAAGACAAACATTCAAACCCCTCAGAAGAGTGGAATGGCAGTGAGCCCACCCCCCATTCCCAACAATCCCCAAGAACTGTGCTCCACCCTCTCTGAGGTCTGAGGCACCAAAACTTTTCCTGAACATCAAGACAGAAGACCCACTCTCTGCCTTTGGGCAAACTCATCCTCTCTATGTGCATGGGTTGGATCTGCTCTCCTGGCTGAGATTTCTTGGCTCCAGACCTTCGTTTCCATGGTTCTACCTTTGAAGTTATTTTTCCTTTAATCTGTCCCTTTTCTGTTCCTTTTAGTACAGACTGATAGTGGTTCTGTTTATGACCTGCTATGCTCTTGATGATTTTCTATGCAGTATACATGGATCACACCCATCAGACAATGGAACTTTCCACAAATCCTTTCTGGATAACTCCATCTCCAATGCTGGCTTGACTATAATGGCTGCCTGGTTCCAGGTTTGGATTATCCTCATGAGGGGCACTATTATCTGTGGTCTCCCTTTCTGGAAGCCCAGAATTTTCCATCAATTTCTGTCTTTGTTTTTTCATCATACTCAAGAGTTCAATTCTCAGCTTATCTCTTTCCTATCACATTTTACTATAAGCTGCAAGGTGAAGCCTGGCTGCATTTTCCACACTTAGTTTGGAAATATCTTCTGTTGAATATCTAAATTCATTACTCTCAAATTATCTAAGTTCATTACTCTCAAATTTGGCCTTCCATCCAAAACCAGCACTTAATTTTTCCAGATTCTCTACCACTTTAAAATAAGGATCACCTTCCTTCCAGTTTGCAATATCACATGCATTAATTCTGCCTAAGCCCTCATATTAAGTATATTTACAGTCCATATTTCTAAAAATGCCTCTTCAAAGGATTGTAGGCCTTCCCCTTAATGACCCTCACAATTCTCCCAGAATCTTCTACTTATCCATTTAAAAAACCATTCTGACATGTTTGATATTTACAAACCATAGCACCCCACTTCTCTGGTACCAAAATCTGTTTTTCTTTGCTAATGCTGTCAGAATGCAATATATCAGAAATGGGTTGGCTTTTATAAAGGGGATATTAAGTTACAAATTTATAGTACTAAGGCCATAATAATGTCTACACTAAGGCATCCAGGGAAAGATAATTTGACTATAGAAAGGCTGATCATGTCCAAAACACCTCTGTCAGCAGGGAAGTCATGATTTTGGCATCTGCTGGTTCTATAGCTTCTAATTTCAAACAGCGTTACAAGGGCATTTTCTTTCTATATCCCCAAATATCTTTGTTTGTGTCAGCTCTGAGCTTTTTCTAAAATGGTTGCCTCTTAAAGGACTCCAGTGAATGGATTAAGACTCACCTTGAATGGGAAGAGACAAACCTCTCCATTGAAACCACTTCATCAAAAGATGTGACCCACCACAATTGGGTGGGTCACATCTTCATGGACACAACTTATTCAAAAAATCCCATGCAGCAATAGCTTTGCCTCCACAAGGATAAGTGTTCTAGTTTGCTAGCTGCTGGAATGCAACACACCAGAGATGGATTGACTTTAAATAAAAGGGGATTTATTTCATTAGTTCTTCAGAGGAAAGGCAGCTAACTTTCATCTGAAGTTCTTTCTTACGTGGGAAGGTTCAGAGTAATCTCTGCTGGCCTTCTCTCCAGGCCTCTGGGTTCCAACAACTTTGCTGGGGGTGATTCTTTTCTGCTTCTCCAAAGGCCTGGGCTGAGCTGCTAGTGCTGAGATGAGGTATACCAAGCTGCTTGGGCTGTGCTACATTGTGCTCTCTCATTTAAGCACCAGCCAATTAAGTCAAACATCATTCATTGCAGCAGGTACGCCTCCTAACCGACTGCAGATGTAATCAGCAACAGATGAGGTTCACATGACATTGGCTCATGTCCACAGCAACAGAACTAGGTGCCTTCACCTGGCCAAGTTGACAACTAAATCTAACTACCACATGTCCACCCCTTGTCAACTTGGCAACTACATGCATCATCTTAAACAATATTAAGGTGAAAAAAAATTCTCTTCTGGTTGTGGCCCTGGGAATTTCAAAACAAGTTGTCTGGTGCCAATATGCAAAGGAGGGGCAGACACAGGATACAGGTTTTCATTCCCATAGGGAAAAATTGGAAGAAACACAGATGTAAAACCTACAGGGTGAGCACCATGGGATTTCAAAGTCTGAAAGTCATTTATCCTTTGGCTTAAGAAAGTGGCAGTCCCACGTTTTCCAAGGACCTATGCAGTAGCCTGCCTCTTTCCATATCAACCTTGGGGAACATTGAGGAGACCACCTTTTCCTCGGCTCCACTCTCTCCAGGCATCAGGTCCACCCCTGGACTCTCTGCCATTTCTGGGGCACATGCTTAACCCCTCCATGTGGTGGCAGTCAGGCTCTCCCCAGTTCCCTAAGGAGCATGCTCTACCTTCTCCAAGGCCTGAGGCTGCATGACTCTTCCACTGCAACAAGGTGGGAGACTCATCCTCACCCTTCAGGGTAAACTCACCCTCTCCATGTATATGGTTGGGTCCACTCTCCTGACCAAGGTTTCTTGGCTTCAGACCCAAGCTTCCCCAGTTCTCACTCAGCAAACTCCAATTTTTTCCCTTTTGTGTCCTCCTTTGTCAAGATTGGCAGTGGTTCTGTTTACACCATCAGTCTCTTCAAGCACTCCAGGACTTCTCCATCATTCTTTTCCTAGTTCCTCCAAAATCTTCCCCTTAGCCATCCAAAAAACCATTCCTATAGATCTGGTATTTGCAAACCACAG
>PVIY010032473.1:0-28949 GCA_004026745.1 Myrmecophaga tridactyla
CAGAGCTGGAGTTCTTAAACACAATGAGGATGATCATATCCCCACCAGGCAAAAGCCATGGGGTGACAGTTAAGTGCCACAGACAAGGAGGGCATGGCTACTGTAGTGGACAGTAGACTCAAAGCAGCAATCAAAGCAATCTGACTTGCAGAGACTTATGGTGTTGGTTCATAGATGAAGGGGTACCTAGAAGTAAAATAGACATGCAGTCTACTAAATTCTTATTTGAACAGTATAAACAGAAAAATTCTAAGTCAAGTGAATAGAAGTCTAACTTGAATTTAAAAAACTGAGAGTCATGACCCCTTAATCAATTCCCAGACTTCAGACAGTTTATAGGCCCTGAGCCACTTGAAAGAGGGGGAGGCCATGTACCACTGGGGAATGACCCTGTTACATTGTCAAAAATTTACACTGTTAACCTTCCTCCCAGCAGTCCCCAAGGAGAACTATGGCTTTTTACTAGGATCACTGTGCATTGGGGAAAATGAAATGATCAGCTATTTCAGGGATTACTATACACTGGCTCAGAAGTGACACTAATTGCCGGAGAACCAAAACATCACTCTGGTACACCAGTCAGAGTTGGGGTTATGGAGTTCTAGCTCAGATCCCTCTTACAGTGGGTCCAGTGGGTCTCCAGACACATTCTGTGGTTATTTCCCCAGTTCTGCAATGCGTAATTTGAATCCTCATAAATCAGCAAATGGCAGAATCCCCACATTGGTTTCCTGACTCATGGATGGAGTACTATTAAGGTAAGAAAGGTCAAGTGGAGGCCACTAGAACTGCCCATAGCTAGCAAAATAGTAAATCAGAAGCAATACCAGATTCCTGAAGGAATTGCAGAAATCAATCCTACTATTAAGGACTTGAAGGATGCAGAGGTGTTGATTCCCACCACATCTCAATACAACTCTCCTATTCAACCTTACAAGAAAGCAGATGGGTCTTGGAGGGTGGTGACAGATTATTGTAAACTCAACAAAGTGGTGACTCTAATTGTAGCTGCTACTCTAGATGGGGTATCATTGCTTGAGCAAATCAATATGTCACCTGGTAGCTGCTATGTAACTGTTGATTTGGCAAAAGATTTTACTCCAGTAGCTATTAGGATCACCAGAAACAGTATGCTTTCAGCTGGCAAGGCCAGCAGTATACCTTCACTGTCCTAACTCAGGGGTATATCAATTCTCCAGTTTTATGTCATAATCTATTCTACAGGGATCTTGATCATTTCTCCCTCCCACAAGACATTATACTGGTCCATTATATGGATGATATAATGCTGATTAGACCTAGTGAGCAAGATGTAGTATTAATCTTTTCTTATTGGCAAGGCATCTGCATGTCAGGAGTTGTGAGATAAATCCAGAAAAAACACAGGGGTCTTACACCCCAGTGAAATTTTTAGGCGTCCAGTGGTGTGGGTCATATCAAGATTTCCCTTCTAAGGTGAAGGATAAGCTGCTTCATCTGGCCCCTCCTATGACCAAAGGAAATGCACAAAGCCTAGTTGGCCTCTTTGGATTTTGGTTGTGCTGCTCTGGCCCATTTACTGAGTGACCAGAAAAGTTGCTAGTTTTGAGTGGGGACTGAAACAAGAGGAGGCCCTGCAACAGGTTCAGGCTGTTCTGCAAGCTACTCTGCCACCAGGGCCATATGATCCAGCAGAAAGGGTTCTGGAAGTGTCAGTGGCAAATAGAGATGCTGTTTGGAGCCTTTGGCAGACCGCTGTAGGAGAACCACAATGCAGTCCCTTAGGATTTCAGAGTAAGTCCTTGCCATCCTCTGCAGATAACTAATCTCTTTTTGAGAAACAGCTTTTGGCCTGTTACTGGGCCTTAGTAGAGACTTAACACTTAACCAAGTGCCACCGAGTTACTATGAGACCTGAGTTATCTGTCATGAGCTGGGTGTGTCTGATTCATCAAGCCATAAAGTTGGGAATACACAGCAGCACTCCATCATAAAATGGAAATGGTATCGTGGTAGTTAGATTCAGTTGTCAACTTGGCCAGGTGAAGGTACCTAGTTCTGTTGCTGCGGGCATAAGCCAATGGTACGTGAACCTCATCTGTTGCTGATTACATCTTCAGTCAGCTAGGAGCTGTGCCTGCTGCAATGAATGATATTTGACTTAATTGGCTGGTGCTTAAATGAGAGAGCACAATGCAGCTCAGCCCAATTAGCCCAGCATACCTCATCTTAGCACTCACAGCTCAGCCCTGGCCTTTGGAGATGCAGAAAGGAATCACCCCGGGGAAAGTTGTTGGGACCTAGAGGCCTGGAGAGAAGGCCAGCAGAGACCATCTTGTGCCTTCCCACATAAGAAAGAACCTCAGATGAAAGTTAGCTACCTTTCCTCTGAAGAACCAACAAAATAAATTCCCTTTTATTAAAAGCCAATCCATCTCTGGTGTGTTGCATTCCGGCAGCTAGCAAACAGAAACAAGTATATAAGAGATAGAGGCAGAGCAGGTCCTGAATGTACAAATAAATTACATGAGGAAGTGGTCCAAATAACCATGGTCCCCACTCATGCCACATTACCTTCTCTTTCCCAGACCGAAGGTATGACCTCTTGAGGAGTTCCTTATAGTCAGTTGACTGAGGAAGAGAAAACTCAGGCCTGGCTTACAGATGGTTCTGCTCAATATGCAGGTACCACCTGAAATTGGACAGCTGCAGCACTGCAGACCTTTTCTGGGATGTCTCTGGAGGACAGTGGTGAGGGGAAATCCTCCCAGTGGGTGGAACATTTTCGTTGTTTTTTGTTTTTTTTGCTTTTTTCATTTTTATTTAATTTTTTTATCATCACAATCAACTTTTTTCTTTTTTGTGAAAAATAACATATATACAAAAAAGCAATACATTTCAAAGCACATCATAACAATTAGTTGTAGAAGAGATTTCAGAGTTTGGTATGGGTTACACTTCCACAATTTTAGGTTTTTACTTTTAGCTGCTCTAAGATACTGGAGAATAAAAGAAATATCAATATTATCAGCTCATTTGTTATACTCTACCTTCTCTATATAACTACACCATCACCGTCTTTCTCCCACTCTTTAGGAGTATTTGGGCTATGCCTATTCTAACTTTTTCATGTTGAAAAGGGGCATTGATAATAGGGGCCCTTCTGAATTTCATGACATACCTGGTCTAAGGAACCATCTGGAGGTTGTAGGTTTCTGGAAAGTTACCTTAGCATATGGAACCTTTGTACAATTTTATATATATTCCCTAGGTGTTCTTTAGGATTGGCAGAAATGGTTTTGGTTGGGATTTGGCAAACTATGATAGGTTGCAATGTCTAACTGAAGCTTGCATAAGAGTGATCTCCAGAGTATATAATGGCATTTTAAAGGCCCAATTATGGTACAACTAGGTGGCAATACCTTGCAAGGCTGAGACAATATTCTCCTGGAAGCTGTGTATGCTCTGAATCACTGTTCACTGTATGATGTGGTTTCTCCCATAGCCAGGATTCAGGAGTTCAGGAATCAAGGGGGTGGAAATGAGAGTGGTACCACTCACTATCACCCTTAGTGATCCATTCAGAATATTTTTGCTTCCTGTCCTTGAAACCTTAAGCCCTGCTGGTCTACAGGTCTTACTTTTAAAAGGAAGAGTGCTTCTACAAAGAAGCACAATACTATTTCATTGCACTGGAAGTTAGGACCATCATCTGGCCACTTTGAGCTTCTCATGCCACTGAATCAACAGGCACGAAAGGGGATGTGTTAGTTAGATTCACTTGTCAACTTGGCCAGGTGAGCATACCTAGTTTTGTTGCTGCGGACATGAACCTCATCTGCTGCTAATTACATCTGCAGTCAGCTAGGAGGCATGTCTGCTGCAATGAGTGACGTTTGACTTAATTGGCTGGTGCTTAAATGAGAGAGTGCAACGTAGCACAGCCTAGCAGCTCGGCATTCCTCATCTCAGCACTTGCAGCTCAGCCCAGGCCTTTGGAGATGCAGAAAGAAGTCACCCTGGGGAAAGTTGTTGGAACCCAGGGGCCTGGAGAGAAGACCAGCAGAGACCATCCTGTGCCTTCCACGTAAGAAAGAACCTCAGTGGAAAGTTAGCTGCTTTCCTCTGAAGAACTAATGAAATAAATCCCCTTTTATTAAAAACCAATCCGTCTCTGGTGTGTTGCATTCCAGCAGCTAGCAAGCTAGAACAGGGGATTACTGTGCTGTCTGGGGTGATTGATCCTAACTATCAAGAGGAAATAGGACTGTAACTACACAATGGTGGTAAAGAAGAGTTTGCCTGGAATGCAGACACCTTTGGAATCTCTTAATATTACCATGCCCTGTGATTAAAGTCAATGGAAATTGCAGCAACCCAATCCAGGCAAGACTACTCATGTCTCAGAAACTTCAGGAATGAAGATTTGGATTACCCCACCAGGTAAAGTACCATGGCAAGATGAAGTGCTTGAGGTGGGTAAAGGGAACAAGGAATCAGTAGTGGAAGAAAGTAGTGGTAAATATGAACTCCAACCACATGACCAGTTACAAAATGAAGACTGTGATGGTATGAATATTTCCTCCTTGTTTTGTTATTAGGATATTTGTCTTTGTACATAAAGCAAATACCTTGTCTTCTTCTTATCATATGAAACAATGTGCAATATTCATATTATAGTATTAAGTTATAGGATATCAAGTTAAAAAGCGAATGTCACCTAAGAATTTTCAGTTTATTCTGGAGAGATTTAGTGCCTTTCCCATTCTACACAGGACAGTAGAGTATTGTTAGGTGAAACATATGTCTGTCATTGTGTTCTATTTAGAGATTAAGCGTAGTTTAAGGTGATATGCACAGCTGCCAAGTTGACAAGGGATGGACTGTGATGGTTAGGTTCAGGTGTCAACTTGGCCAGGTGATGGTGTCCAGTTGTCTGGTCAGGCAAGCACTAGCCTAACCATTACTGCAAGGATATTTCATGGCTGATTAATAAACCAGAAGGCTGTTTTATTAAATCATCATTCAGTTGATTGTATCTGTGACTGTTTGATTACATGTAGGATCAACAATGGGTGTGTCCTCTGCAACCATGGAATCAAATCAGTTGGATTTAATTCAATCAGTTGAAGGCTTTTAGGGCAAAGATAGAATTTTCACTTCTTCTTCAGTCAGCCAGCCTCTCATCAGAGTTGCCTGTCTCATGGCTTGCCCTAAAGATTTTGGACTCTTGCATCCCCATGGTTGCGTGAGACACTTTTATAAATTCATATTTACAGATACGTCCTGTTGCTTCTGTTTATCTAGAGAAACTCGACTGATACTGGGCCACAGATAGCCAAAATCATCTTGAAAAGAAAGGATGAAATTGGAGAACTCACACTTCCTGACTTTAAAGCATATTACAAAGCTACAGAGGTGAAAACAGAATGGTAATGGCACAAAGATAGACATATAAACCAATGGAATCAAATTGAGAGTTCAAAAATAGGTGCTCTAATGTACAGACAATTGATTTTTGATAGGCTGCCACGTCCACTCAATTGAGAAAATTTAGTTGCTTCAACAAATGATGTGCTGGGAGACCTGAATATCCATATGCAGAAGAATGCAGGGGGACACCTATCTCTGACCATATACAGAAATTAACTCAAAATGGATCATAGGACCTATATGTAAGAACCAGGACTATAAAATTCATAGAAGAAAATGTAGGGAAGCATCTTAAAGAAAATGGTTTATGCAATGGTTTCTTAGAATTTACACCCAAAGCATAAGCATCAAAAGAAAACATAGATAAATGTGACCTCATGAAAATAAAAAAATAGTTCCTCAAAAGATTTTCATGAGGAGAATAACATTTACACAACAGAAGAAAACATTTGGAAACTGTATATCCCATAAAGTTTTAATATCCAGTATTTATAAAGAAACCCTACAACTCAGCAGCAAAAAGACAAACAATCATTTAAATAGTGAGCAAGACTTGAATAGAAATTTCTCCAAAGAAGATATGCAAATGGTCAAAAAAAAAAAAATGAAAAGATGCCCAACGTCATACACCATTAGGGAAGTGCAAATCAAATCCCCATTGAGACCCTGTTTCACACTTATTATCATGGCTACTCTTAAAAAACAAAGGAGATTGTGCAGAGAAATAGGAACACTCATTCATTGTCAGTGGGAATGTAAAATGTTGCAACACTGTGGAAGGCAGTTTTGTTGTTACTCAGAAAATTAAGTATAAAACACCATATAACTCAGGAATTCCACTTCCATGTATATACCAAAAAAAATTTAAATCAGGGACTCAAACACATTTTCACACACCATGTTCATAGTGGAACTATTCACAATTGCTAAAAGATGGAATCACCTCAAATACTCATCAACAGATGAATGGGTAAGCAAAATGTGGTATGTACATGCAATGGAATAGTATTCTGCCTTAAAAAGGAATGAAGTTCTGTTACATACAATAACACGGTTGAACCTAGAAAACATGTTAAGTGAAATAAGCCAGACAAAACAAGATAATTATTGTATGATCTCACTGATATGAAATAATTAGAATAAACAAACACATAAAGCCAGAAAACAGCATACAGGTCACCAGAGGACAGGATCAGTTAGGAAATGAGGGTTAATGGTTAATTGGTATAGAGTTTCCGTTCTGGGTGAATGTAATAAATATCATTGAATTATAAATTTGAATGTGGTTAAAAGGGGAAATTTTAGGTTGTGTATAGGTTTCTAGAACAAAAATTAAACAAACAAACAAAAGAAAAAGCAGAGAACCATATAACACAAACAGTGAAGTCTAATGTAAACTATGGACTATAGTTAATGGTATAATTATAACAATATTGTTTTAACAATTGTAATAAAGGTATCACAATAATGCAAATTGTTAATAATAGGAAAACCTATGATGCGAGAAGGGGTATAGTGGAACTCTGTATTCTCTGAATTATTTTTCTATAAACCTACAACTTCTCTAATAAAAAAAGAGTGTCTGAAAAGAAAACAAAAACTGAGAAAATGTTCCAGATTAAAGGAGACTAAGAGATATGGCTACTATATGCTACCTGAGATCCTAGATATATTCTGGGCCAGAAAAAAGGATATTAGTAGGGCAATTGGCAAAATTTGAATAAGGTTTCATTGATTAGATAATAGTATTCTATCAATATTAATTTCCTGTTTTTGATCATTGTGCCATTAATGCTAGCATTTGGGGAATCTGTATGAAGGGTATAGGTGGATTGTTGTACTATTTTACAATTGTTTTGTAAATCTAAAATTATTTCAAATTGAAAAGCTAAACAATTTTTTTAATTGTAGTGGCTATATTTATTTCAGACAGCAGATTTCTGAGCAAAGAAAATTATGAGATATGATAAGGAGACGCATTGTATAATGATAAAAGGTAAATTTTCCAAGAAAATATAATACTTAACATATATGCACCTAACAGCACAGTAGCTAATATGTGAAGCAAAATTAGAGAGAAATGCAAGAAGAAATATATAAATCCACTATTATAATTTTAGACCACAACTCTCCTCTATTAATAATTAATAGATCCAGCAGACAGAAAGTCAGTAAGGATATATAATAAGGATATAGTTGAATTGAAGGGCACAATCAATCAACTGGATCTACTTAACATTTACAGAATTCTTCATGCAATAACAGAAAACTACACATTCTTCTCAAACTCACACGGAACATGCACCAAGATAAAACACATTCTGGGTCATCAAACAGTCACAACACATTTAAAACAACAGAAATCATACAAGATATGCTTTCAGATCATGATGGAATTAAACTTGAAATCAATAACAGAAGTATCCTCAAATATCTGGAGAATAACACTACACTTCTAAGTAACACAAATGTCAAAGAAGAACTCTCAAGATACATTTCTGAAATTTTTGAACTAAATGAAAATACAGCCTATCAAAATATGTGAGTTGCAGTGAAATCAGTGCTTAGAGGAAAATTTGTAGCACTAAAGACATATTAGAAAAGAAGAAATATCTAAAATCAATAATCTAAGCTCCAATTTAGAAACTCTAAAAAGAACAAATTAAATCTAATGCAAGCTGAAGAAAATATATACAATTTTAGAGCAGAAATCAATGAAACTAAAATGGGGAATTAATGGGACATATTAATGAAACCAAAAGCTGGTGCTTTGAAAAGATTGATAAATTGGCTAATCTCTGGGCAGGGTGACCAAGAAAAAAAAAGCATTAAGAAACAAATTGATAACATAAAAATGAAAGAGTGGTCACCACTAATGATCCCATGGATATTAAAAAGCTATAAAGGAGTATTATGAACAAACCTTACCCCACAAATTTGACAAATTATATGAAATTATCCAAATCCTTGAAAGAAACAAACTAGCAAAATCCCAACAAAGTGAATTAAATAGTCTGAAAAGGCCTATATCTATTATAGAAATCCAATCAATAACTAATAAACTTCCTAAAAATAAGCACCAGACACAGATGGTTTCATTGGTGAATTCTACCAAATATTTATGATCGAAAAGATACCAATTCTATACCATTTGTTCCAGAAAATAGAAGCAGAGGGAATATTTGTTAGGATTCTGTGATACCAGTATTATCCTAATATCAAATTCAGATAAAGACATTATAAGAAAAGAAACTTACAGTCCAACATCTCCCATGAACATAAATATATCCAAGCCTGCTTCAACATTCCAAAATCAATTAATGTTATTAGTCACTTCTACAAGGTAAAGAAGAAAAATCATATGATTATATAAATTGTTGCAGAAAAAGCATTTGACAGGTATCAAATCAATTATGATTGTTATATATTTAGGATATTAAATTTCAACCCCATGGAAGCCACAAGGAAGATAAATGAAAAATATATCTAGATAGAAAAGAGAAGGCAAAAAATCAAATAAATATAAAAGTAGGCATTAATAGATGAATTGAGGGACAAAAACATTATGAGTGACAAAGAATAAATAGCAAAATGGCAGAAGAAAGCCTGGCATTGTCAGTAGCGACTTTAAATGTAAATAGATTAAACTCTCCAGTCAAAATGCAGATATTGCGGGTGGTACAATGGTGTTCGATTCCCTGTGCCTGCCCATGCAAAAATAAATAAATAAATAAAATGCAGAGATTGCTAAAATGGATAAAAAAAGCATGACCTAACTATTTGCTGTTACAAGACACTCATCTTAAATTCAAAGATACAAGTATGTTGGAAGTGAAGGGATGGAAAAATATACCATGCGTGTAATAACTGGAATACAGGTTACCAGGGGTTACGATAGGTAATGGTAAGTTAAGGCTTAAATTGTATAAGGTTCCTATGTTGGATGATATTTTGGATGATTTCTGATAACAGAAATATCAGTAACTTGAGATTTTTATCTCAAATGTTTTGGTAATAGACGGTGTTGATGTAGCACAATATTGTGACTGTAATTAACAGCACTGAAATACATATCTGAATGTGGTTAAAAGAGGAAATGATAGTTTGTATATATGGTAGCAGAATATAATTTTGTTAAAAATCCATGGACCTACATTACACAAACAGTTAACCCTAAGCTAAGCCTAAATTAATAGCACAATTATAAAAATGCCCTAGCAAACAAGGAATACTGGGGACCCTTCACATCTACAAAAAAACTGCAGGTAACATAATGCTTAATGGTGATAAACTAGACACTTTTTCCCTAAGATCAGGAGCAAGGCTATGATGTCCTCTCTAACCACTCCTATTCAACATTGTACTGGAAGTCCTAGTTAATGAATTAGGTCAAGAAAGGAAATAAAGGTATTCATATTTAGAAGTAAGAAAAAAACTGTCTTTGCTCACAGTTGACATGGTTATCTATGCAGGAAATCCCAAAGAACTGACAAAAATAACCACAAACCCTGTAACTAATAAGTATAGCAAAGTTGCAGGATACCAAATAATATACAAAAGTAAGTTGCTTTCCTACATACCCGCAATGAACAATTGTAATTTGAGATAAAAATCTCAATACCTTTTACATCAGCACCAATTAAATACTTAGATATAACTATACCAAAAATTTGTATGGGATCTGTATGAGGAGAACTACAAAACTCTTATGAAATAAATCAAAGGAGACCTAAATAAAAAGAGAGGCATTCCATATTTACTGGTAATAACACAATATTATTAAGATTCATTGCCATGTGTTTCAGTTTGCAAGCTGCCAGAATGCAATCTAGCAGAAATGGAACAGATTTTAAAAAGCAGAATTTAATAAGTTGCAAGTTTACAGTTCTGAAGTCGTGAAAATGTCCCAGTTAAAGCAAAACTATAGAAGTGTCCAATGTAAGGCATCCAGGGAAAGGTAACAGCTCAAGAAGGTGGATGATATTCAGGGTTTCTCTCTCAAGTGAGAAGGCATGTGGTGAACATGGTGACATCTGCCACCTTTCTCTCCAGGCCTCCTGTTTCAAGAAGCTCCCCCAGAAGCGTTCTCCCTCTTTATCTCCAAAGGTCTCTGACTGAATGGGTCTCATGGTTCTCATGGCTCTTTTATGGCTCTTTCCAAAATGCTTCCTCTTTTAAAGAATTCCAGTAAACTAATCAAGACCCACCTGGAATGGGTGGAGTCACATCTCCCTCTAATCAAAGATTAATACCCACAACCAGGTGTGTCACATCTCTGTGGAAATAATCTAATCAAGCTTCTGACCTACAGTGTTGAATCAGGATTAATAGAAATTGCTGCCTACACAAGATGGATCAGGATTAAAATATGGCTTTTCCAGGGCACATAATCCTTTCAACCAGCACACCATATAATCTATAGATAAACACAATCACAATCAAAATTTCTGCAAGTTATTCTGTGGATATCGACAAACTAAATACCTACAAACTGACTCTAAAGTTTATGTGGAAATGTAAAAGACCCAGAAAAGCCAACAAAATGCCGAAGAAGAACAAAGTTCAAGGATTGGCACTGACTACAAAATTTAATATAAAGATACAATAATGAAAATACTGTAGAACTTGTGAGAGAATAAATAGATCCATGGAACAGAATGGAGAGCTCACAAATACACCCCCCAAGTATAGTCAATCAATCTTTGCCAAAGAATGGTCTTTTCAACAAATGATGCTGGTACAATTGGATAACTATATGCAGAACAGAAACAAATGAATATAGACACAGACCTTATACTTTTCACAAAAATTAAATCAAAATGGATCATAGACTTAAAGTAAAACAAAAAGAGTAAAATTTCTGGACGATAACATAGGCGAAAATCTTCGGTAAATTGGGTTTGGCAATGAATTTTTAGATACAATACCAAAAGCACAATCTGCAGAAGAAAAAAATGATAAGTTGGATTTTATTAAAATCTGAAACTTCTTCTCTGTAAAACACATTTAGATTAGAATAAACAATTCAAGCCATAGACTTGGAGAAAATATATTCAAGACACATATCTTATAAAGTATTTGTACCTAAAATGTATAAAGGACTCTTAAAAGTCGACAATAATAAAAACAATCAACCCAAATAAAAAGTGGGCAAAATATCTGAACAGACACCATAGAGGATATACAGATGGTTGAAAGTTTGGTGGTTTCTTACAAAGCCAATAATTGTCTTTATCATATCATCTAGTAATAATGCTCCTAAGCATTTATCCAGTTGAGTTGAAATTTTTTTTCCACACAAAAAGCTTCACATAAAGGATTACAGCAGATTTATTTATAATTGACAAAAATTGGAAGCAGCCCTGATACCCTGCAATAAGTAAATGGACAAACAAACAGTTAAACATCTATCTGTACAGTATAATGTTATTCAGAGATTTTTTTTCAATGAGCTATGATGCCACAAAAATATATTGAGGCGCAATCAATTGATATTGCTATTTGAAAGAAGTCAGTCTAAAAAAGTCCGTATACTCTATTGTTCCAAATATATGACATTCTGGAAAATGCAAAACTATTGAAAGGAGTGAAAATTGAGAGAAAATGGTCATTTTTTTTTGCCTGGGGAAAGAGTGGAGGATGTACAGGCAAAGTTCAGGATTTTTATGGCAGTGAGACTATCCTGTATGATACTGTAATAGAGCATACATCACATTTTGCCTTCGTCAAAATACATAGAATTATATAAAACAAGAGCAAACCTTAATGTAAACTATGATTTTTGATAATAACGATAACCAATGCATTATTGGTTCATCAATTGTAACAAATGTACCAAACTTACATCAGATGTTAATTGGGGGAACTAGGGAAGTATGTGTATGGGAAGTCTCTGAACTCTCTGCTCTATTTTTCTGTAAATATAAAACTGTTCTTAAAAAGGCCTATTATTTAAAACACACACTTATTATCTTACAGTTTCTGTATGTCAGGAGTCTGGGCACAACTTAAATAGGTCTTCAGTTTAAGGTTTCATAAGACTATAATAAAAGTGTAGACTGGACAATTGTCTCATCTGAAGCTCAGGGTCTGCTTCCAAACTTAAATGAGTATTGGAAGAATTAATTTCCTTGCAGCTGTAGAAATCATGGCAGCTTGCTTCTTCAAGGCCAGCAAAAAAGAGGGTATCTGCTGTTTTGAGTCACTGTCCCCTAGAATCTATTTTAAAAGGCTCATCTGATTAGGTCAGACTCATCCAAGATAAAATCCCTTTTGATTTTCTCAAAGTCAACTTATTAAGGACCTTCATTAGTTTGTCACCTTCTCTGTAATAAAATAGACAACAATGGACCTGCATCCATATGCTCTCCCAGTAGGGCATATGTTCACTAGTCCCCAGCTCCGCTCTCAGGGTTTGTACACCTACACAACTGGAATGCTTCTCTCATGCATGTTAGTTGTCTGACCATGAACACATATGAATTTGCTACCCATTCTTTTTTTTTTTTTTAACATGGGCAGGCACCGGGAATCGAACCCGGGTCCTCGGGCATGGCAGGCAAGCATTCTTACCTGCTGAGCCACCATGGCCCGCCCTGCTACTCATTCTTCAGGCCCACTTCCTGTATCAGTGTCCATTTTAAATTGTCATGCCCAGAAATGAACCAAAACTCCAAATGTTATTTGGCTACCAGAAAAAAAGAGCAGGAAAATCACCTTTCTTGTTCTGGATATGACGTCTATACATCCACAGCTCTATATGTCATCTCTTACCTGGACATTGGCAGTGGCCTATTAATTCAATTTCAGGTATCCTGCCTTTCTCCATCTCACAATCAGCTATCAGAGGATTTTTCCCAAAACAAAACTCTGATTATGTTACTCTGTTGATGGAAAATCTTGAATTGATTCCAATTGCTCCTCGGCCAGCCATTTGAAGTTCTCCACACTTTTAATTTTTTATTTGAACTATTTGGAGGACTGTCTCCCTGGCTATCTGTGATGTCTGTAAGGGCAGAAAATAGATCTTACCTCACATTTTAGCTAAATTGCCTTTGTTCCTAAACCACCTCCTTATACCTATATAGAACTATGTCTTGTGTATATAAAATCTATTGTTATTGCCTGCAATACAAATATACATGGGAAATAACTGATCATCTAATGCACAACTATATATGTTCCATACTGAGTTTTAAATGTGGTATGTTTTCTACTCATATATGAATATTTATTATTTCAGGAAGCTTGCATTTCAAATTCAAATAGGGGTAAATTTTATGAAGCCAATGTCCTATTCCCCTGAGATCAAAGTACATTTATTCTAAATGAAAAACAATTATCTTTAAATGAAGTTATTGGGAAATATCTTAGAAAAGAAATTATCTATAAATTAAACGATCTACAAAAAGGCATGAAAAGCAATTATGGATGAATTTGAAAAATTTGCCAATTATGGTTATGCAATAACATTTAGCCAGTAGTCCACAAGCCAATGATAAGTTCTTTCATACATAATCTTTAAAAACCTAAAATCACTGTTCTCTGAAGGTAATAAACTTAAGGACTTCTTGGACTAAAATTTTAGTTACTTTGTCCTTTTAGAATAATTCCATTCTTAGGTTAAAATTTTTCTTCTACTTTCTTCATTGGTGGAAATGTAAGCACATAGAATTTGAAGACATATGAGATTGCACAACATAGCTGAAATCATTTAAATGGTATCCCCTAAAAGTTGAGGTCTGGTAACCTCACTAGACCACGAATTAGGACCTGAATTCTATTTCCACTGATGTCATTGACCACTAGTGTATTAAACTCTGCATTCTTCAAATAACGTCTACAAATTAAGAAAAAATATTAAATGGAAAAGCCAGCACACAAAAGTGGACATTCATGCTGCAAATTTTGAGTTATGTACATATACTACAGTACCTACAAAGTTTAATTTCTTCTTCATGCATTAATGTTGAAAAGGAGTATTCATTTCAAAAAGTGGAAAAAATCTAAGAGGATTTAGACCCAGAAGACCTGAGCTCAATTCACTTTTTCCATTTACTAACTTTTGATTGTTTGGCAACCTCTCCAAATCTTAACTTTCTCATTTTCTAAAGGTGATATCACTATTTACACTGAAAGGTGGTTTGAGAATCAAGAAATAGTGGCTCAAAATCAAGTGCTTGGCCTATTTTCTTGGAAGTCCCTAATGTTTGAGAGAGTACCAGGGATTTCCCAGATAGGAAAATTTAATATTTCCATATTTTTTTCTCCAGTTCCTCAAGGGACTCATAATACTTTTAAAGTATCAGCCCACCATAGTCTGGGATTTATCCAAGTATTACATTAAACTCAACAGAATTACAAGGCATCATTCCTGTTCTGGGCTCCGTGTGTTTGGGTTGTTTAAATGAGTTAACCAGAGAGGTTGATTTAGATTGTGTGTTACAGAAAATTTGGGTTCTAAACAGGATAAACCTCTCTGCCTTTGGTCACATACAGTAGGTGAAGCTCTAGAGTACATACACTGTCATCCTTTGCCCTGTATTCTGATTTACCTTGCAACATACCAGAAACAGAATGACTTTAAAAAGGGGAATTTAATAAGTTGCTAGTTTACAGTTCTAAGGCTGAGAAAATGTCCCAATGAAAACAAGTCTATAGAAATGTCCAATCTAAACCATCCAGGGAAAGATACCTTGGTTCAAGAAGGCCGATGAAGTTCAGGGTTTCTCTCTCAAGTGGAAGGGCACATGGCGAACAGGGCTTCATCTGCTAGCTTCTTCTCCTGGCTTCTTGTTTCATGAAGTTCCCTGGGAGGTGTTTTCCTTCTTCATCTCCAAAGGTCACTGGCTGGTGGACTCTGCTTCTCATGGCTGTGTTGTTCTCTGCTCTCTCCGAATCTCCCACATTGTCCAAAATGTTTCCTCTTTTATAGGACTCCAGAAACTTATCAAGACCCACCCAAATGGGTGGAGAGATGTCGTCACCTAATCCAGTATAACAACTACTCTTGATTAAATCACATCTCCAGGGAGATGATCTGATTACACTTTCAAACATACAGTATTGTGTAGGGATTATTCTGCCTTTATGAGATGGGATTTTGATTTAAACATGGCTTTTCTAGGGGACATACATCCTTTCAAACCAGCACAGTCCCAGATGAATCGGCTTTGTTTTTATCTCTAATTGAAGCCTGGTTTCTTTTTTGTTTAGTTCAACAGTTAAATGTTAAAATATAAAAAAAAGGAAACAGTGACTCATCCTGGCTGTTTGTTGGTTAATATTAACTCAAACTACAATAAAGGCTTTAGAAATATGTTCAAATATTTAACTTGTTTGCACATTAGACTTGCTCTAAATTTGTTTCAAACCAATCATCTGCTTCTAAATAAAAGTTGGAAAATTTAGGATCTCACCCATTATGAATTTAAAAATTTAGATGTAAGGAAGTTAGTCTAATGATCTCTAAGGTCCATTTTTATAGAAAGTGGTTTTGTCATTGGTATAAATCACACACTTCCAGTCTTAACTTAGAATGCCAGAGACATAAATTCAAAAGCACCATTCTGTTCCATTTTTCCCCAAAGAACACTTTGGTGTCTGAAATATACAACTGGATACAGACAACTATGTACTGGGATTTAAAATATTTCTGCAATTGATTGATGGATAAATAAATCTAACAGTGCTGCAACTAAAAATGCTTGGGTTCTCATGAGTATACATAGTGCATTTCATTACTATCCATTATTAGCATGAGCAAATTTGATAACCAATCCAGCTCTATCTTCATGTTATTAACTAAAGAGTCTGAGATTTTAATCAACTTGCACACTAACAAGTTAGGCATACATATACAGAAGACACACGTTCACTGAGTAGGAGATAAGGCCATTTACTAGATACAGCAAAAGCAGCACCCACAGCAATATCTTAGTGATAGTTTCTTGAGCTCCATTCCCCATAGGATAACACAGTGAGAGCCAGATGTTAGTTGCACATGCATTGAGTTGCATCAAAAGAGAAGAAGCTGACCTTTCATGCGGGAGACCCGGGTTCGATTCCCGGACCATGCACCCCTCCCCCCCGAAAAAAAGAGGTGCAGCTGAAAATCAAGAAGTGCTGGTCTTACATAAGGCTTCTGGTGATCTATGTATCAACGCTTCTAGAAAGACAGAAACCTTGTCTTTACTATGGATAACCAAATATTTCTGGGGAGGGGAAGAAGAGTTCCTTATCTTTACTACCCGAGACTGTGTCCAGAAAGGGAGGTGTCTCTAAAGTTTACTATCCTGGAATTTCTCCTTCAACAACCATTCTTAACCTGGCTGTAAATGTATCACTCATAGGATGCAGAAGCATGAGGTACTCATAAGGGCCTGTGTTCCAACACTCCCTTATCACCCTACAAGGTTATGCAAAGAGAATTCAAACACTGGATCTCAAAAGAGCAGTGCTGTACTTTAGCTCTTTCTCTTGGGTTGTGTATATACAATGTCAAAACAAGAAAAGCTTAGTTCATGAAATTGAGAGAAAAAAGTGTAATTATTGTGGCAGCTCAGCACGTAATGACCTGGAAAGTTAGGAAATCAAGGATTTAACTCTGACTCTGACACTACCTTTGCTGTACGATCTTGACTAACTTATTTTTTCTCTCTGTACTTCAGGCTCCTCATCTGTAAAATTGGAGTATGGAAGAGGTTTAAACTGGATAATCACTAAAGTCCTATTCTGCCATACATCTACTCTTCTACCCGTAAATGAAATCAATCAAATCACAGTTAATTGGCATTGTGTTCACTAATGTTTCAAAATTTTGTGCATAAGAATGATGAGCGGATTGAGTATTGTACCTGTTGGCACTTAATATACTTCAAAACATCAGGACTTTTATTGGAAGGATATAGATGACTATTTCTTGAATAAGCAAATGAAAAAATCAATGAAACATACTTAGTAAAATCTTAAGATTGTGTCTACATGAAATTGAATATTTCAATATTTGGAATATCTAATTTAGTGTTCTGGATAATCAAATATTTCAAATAAAGGTTTTCATATATAACATAGATAATTGAATATTTTTCAAATGTCAAAATGGCATAAATATACTTTGCATTAAAATTATGTTGAATATAATCGTTGATTAAAGGATGGTCAATGATCATGTTAACAAAGTAAATAATCGATGTGATGTATAAATATTGTAATGTGGAATAACGTCGTGTGACACAATTTAATTCCACATACTATTGTGTCAATCTCCTGTGAATAGGTTCCGAACTAACAGAGTTCTACCACCCACTCCCCAGTTTTATAAGTGCTTGTCATCACGAGAGTATGACTAGCATATAAATAACATTCAATAAAGTAATGCCAAATGAACAAATAAATGAAATAAAAATATTTTATCCCCATCTAGGTTATGCTACTTAAAAATTGGTCCCATTGGAGTACTGGCTTGGTAGTTCACTGGGCAGTGAGCACAATTCTCTCTCTATGGAAAGCATTCAGTATCACATGGCACACAATGCAGAATTTCCACTTTTTGCTGAGCATGCAAAGATGTCTAAGATGTTCCTTCCAGGAAGTCATGATTTACATGTTGTTAGATTAATTAGCAATTTTAGAGAGAAGCCCTGCTACAGTGCATATATCATATGTGTAGAACGTGTATTTATACTTTGTCTGAAACAAGTAGCGTCATTGTTGATTTTTTTTCAGATATAACAGCATAAATCCAAAATTAAAATAAAAATTTCAATAGTTTCTGCTGACAGAAATATTTCAAGTGAAGCCAAGCATGAATGTCATATGATTGAATATTTCAACATAAAATCAAGATGATAAAAGTTGATGATGGTTTTTAATGTTACCCAACTTCCCACCAGTATGAGTAGATTTTTTTAAAGCAATTATTGTGTGCATTTATGTGGCTCAGAAGATCTTCAGAAAAACATTTTTAATTCCATGGCAGTCTCTGGGATTTAAGAATAAAACTATGATGTTGAAATTAATAATTCTTCAGTGTTCTTTCTGATCATTGTGCTAATTTATCATTGTATATAAAGTTTGTGTAACAAGGTTTGTGAGATATATTTCTTGAGGGGATTAATTTGCTAGCCTATCTACTTATCAGAACTCCTGACCTGGCAAATTTATTTTGCCTTGACAAACTAGAGGAATAGAATAGAAGTAACTTTCTTTCCTTATTCCAAATGCCTTTCCTCTATCCAAGTTCTGAATCTGTTCTTCAATTTCATTTATATGCTTTAAACACACACACATAGAAAAAGAGAGGGGGTGGAGAGAGAGAGAGAGGGAGAGGAAAGGAGAGGGGGGAGGGGAGGGGAGTAGAGGAAAGAATAAAGGGAGGGAGGGAGAAAGAGATTGGAGGGGAAAAAAATTTAAATGTCAAGGTCAAGGTTAGATATAATGATGCTCATATCTAGGATTTTTTTGTAAAGAACTTAGTTAAATCCTGCTCAGGTATAGATTATGTCTATATTAGAATCAGAAGAGTCTTTGAAATGATTTTACAGATAGACAACCTGAAGCCGAATAAAGGAAAATTAGTTACAAATGTTTATACAATGTGTCTGTGACAGAAGTAAGATAAAATTTAAACTTGTTTTGTTTTGTTCTAATACAGTTCTATTTCTGTCATGGCAAACTAATATTTAAATTGTTTCCTTTTAGGCACAGTCCAGTGCAAATTCAAGAGTTTTGAACTTTGTTTTCAAAGATAAACCCTTAATTACTATCATGTATTGAAAAATCTTGGAAATACAAGTTAAAGTTAACGAAAACTTCTATACAAGGACACTGAATTCAGGCAACTTATGTTAGTGTCTTATTGCTGCTGTAACAAATCACCACAAATTTGGTGGCTTAAAACAACATAAATGTGCTAAGTTACAGTTCCAGAGGTCATAAATCCAAAACAAGTCTTACAGGGCTAAAATCAAAGTGTCAGCCAGACTCTGTCCCTCTTGGAGGCTCTTGGGGAGAATCTGTTCCTTACTTATTTCAGCTTCTAGAGGCTACCCACATTCCTTGGCTCAGGGCCTCCCCCATTATTCCAAACTCTGCTTCTTTCATCACATCTCAGTCTGATTCTGTCCCTCCTCTTATAAGGACCGCTTAGATTACATTGGGCCTACCCAAGATAATCACCCCATCTCAAATTCCTTAACCACATCTGCAAAATCCCTTTGGCCATGTTAGGTAACATATGCACAGATTTCGGAGGTTAGAATGTGGGCATCTTTGGGGGGGCCATTTTTCAGCCTAGCGCGAACTTCTAGTGTGGTGACCTGATGCAAGCCATGGGGAAAGGCATGGAGCAATGGATTGTGAGAGGCCTTGTAGAAGATGCTGCAGAGTTGAGCAAAGAGTACTTAGTAAAGGGTTCTAAGCTAAGGAAAGGCATGAACCAGTGTGGAAAACGATCAGGGATAAAAAAGTGCAGGCAGATATTTCTGAGGTGATTGTACTGAACTCCAAGTACACGTATTTGGAGTGAGAGGAATAAAGAAAAGCACGGATGGTTCATGGGTTGCTGGGTTATTGGAGGAAGGGAATGCTATTAATTGAGGTAGGGAATACAGAAGTAGTAAACTGGAGCTGTGTTAGAGATAATTACTCATTGTCTGTAGTTATGAAGTTTTTCATTGTTCAGAAAAGGAAATCTGGACATAGTACTTTCACAATGGAAAAAACATCAAGATTTAAAGCATATTAGCTCTGGAAAGTATCTTTTTATTTTATTTATTTATTTTTTTGTATGCTGTATGGTGGGGTCACATTTCAGTCTTTTTCCATGTGAGTATCCCATTATTGCAGCAGCACTTGTTGAATTTTTTGTTTGTTTCTTTTTGTTGGCTTCATTGTTTGTTTGGGAAGTGCATGGGCTGGGAATTGAAGCCAGTTCTCCTGCATGGCAGGTGAGAATTCTACCACTTAAATACCCTTGCACTGCTGGAAACTATCTTAATACACATCTTTAATTATTTTCAAGATAAAGAAACTGCAGGGTAGAATGGGAATGAGCTTACATAAGCCTCATGAACAAAGGGTCAGTTTCTTCCAATAATTACGAATTTTCATGCTACATTATGACTAAATTGTCACTGTTAATGTCTGTTTTCAAGAACACCAATGATTGACTGATTGATTGGCTTTAGTTTGCCTTTTTGTTCTCCTGCAAAAACCTTAGTGTGTGTGTTTGTTGAAGAAGTCTACCTGTAATATATTGCTTGCATTTCAAATGCAATTCACATTGAGTGATTTGTTAGCCAGAATATATGAAATCTGAGTCATAATCATTTTTCTTCATGAATGCAGAGAATGTCACAAGTTGTTCAATGACAGCTCAGCCAAGTCTTGAGTCAAGAACTCTTGATTCCTGGGCAGCTGTTAGATTTACATTTGGTCTTCCTGGAAGCCAAAGTCCCTAATCAGTAGATATGTACAATGAAGACAGCCTCATTTTCTTTTCTTTTTCACTCCAACAAACCCCCACTCACTACCATCACCTGAAGAGTTAGAGGATAGAAGAGTGGGCATGAAGGTAAGGGGTATATACTTGATTCTTCCACTTGTGTTGCAGCTTCTGCTCCCTTCTTACAACTCTTCTGAATTTCTTTAATTTCCCAGTGATTCTGAGTAGTCTCCCAAACCATCAGCCTCTGTGAAAAAAATTCTCACCTTATGTAGATTATGCATTTAGCTAGAGAAGATATTCCAGGAAAGTGAAGGGAGGGGAATTGAGGGTAATCACAGCTAGTTCATGAAATCAATTGTTAATGCTTGCATACTCCCAAACTGAAGAAACAATTTAGGAGGAATATCTTGGAATTTCCAGGATGGGTAAAATAGGCAAAAGCAACTATGCTGTGTGAACCTATTGGTAAACAAAATGTCATGAAACTGCCTTAGCAGCTCCAAAATGGCCAGCAGCAAACCAATTTTTCCATCAACTGCTACAGAACTCACCAATGCTATAGCCAGTTTTTGTGTGATGATAATGACAGAGAGGCCCAGTAGGATATTACTAATAGGAAAAAGGACATTTTCAATAGTTGGATATTCCACTAAATAAAATCCCTGCAAATATGCAATTTCAATTTAAAGAAGGGGTAGTTTTCTGTCTGCTGTTTCCATTCTTATAGATGCAAAGCCTAGATTTCAAACTTGCAAAAAAAAAATTGTAGAGAGCAACATTTCCCAAAGTATGTCTGCAATACATGAGCCCAGTTACATGTTCCAGCAGTAAAATGTTCTATGACCAGAATTTTAAAAATATTTTAGCTGCAGTAGCAGCCAAAGGTATCATCATTATTATGATCATTATAACTAATAACAATAATAACAGTTTTATGAAAGCCTCACTCTCTGTCTGGAATTATACGAAGCATCTTCTATGCATCATCTTATCTAATTCGCACAGCAACGGTATGAGGTAAATACTATCTTGTCCCTTTTTATAGATAAGGAAACAGCACAAAGAGGCTAAGTAATTTACCAAAGGTCATTTTGGTAAAGGCAACAAAACATATTAAAAGCTCTGTGAAGTTCTACAGAAAAGAAAGCTGCTCAAATCTGCCCAGGTTTTCTTAAACTTATTTGACTAGAAAACCATTTATCCACAAGTAGCGTTAATATTGCATGTAAATGCATTGTTAAACAGTGGTACAGAGTATTCACATACCCATTTTTCCCTCTGTCTATATGTTTTTGAAAAACAAAAAAATATGTATTTTTAAAAAGAATATAATATAACCAAAAACCATATTCTTCTCATCCCATATTTCAGAGAAAATTAGTGTCCATCAAATACCTATGTGCTTTTTAATATTTTCCAACTTCTCTTACAGTCTGGTGGGGATATGTGTCAAGTTCTAGTTAATGAAATGTGAATAGAAATGTCAGGTGTCTTTTTTTGTGAAAATAGTAAAGAAATGGGTTGCTACTTCCATCTATACCTTCCCCTCCCCTCCATAGTGGTCTTTTAGATCACATGTTTCAGATGGAGTATTTAAAAGATGGAAGCAGCTTGCATCCTCAAGACAGTGCTTGGAGTAGAGCTACCCCACAGAGTGACCCAACATATGTGAGGAAGCAAAAAAAAAAAAACAACTTCCATGGCTTAAGCCAGTGGAATTCTTAGACTACCTGTTAACAGCATAATCTAGCCTATCCTGAGCAAAACATTGGAATATTTGCTTTGTGTCTTTATAGAGTGTACTTGTAATTTCAATGAGAGCTAATGAATCCTTGTTTTCTTTTATGTTTGGTATTTTCTTGCTTTAATTAATAATCTCTCCCCTAAAATGAGCCTGCTCCCAAATAATCCTCACCTTCTAGTGTTCATTCCTTTGGGTAATCCCTTGCCCCTTAGTGTGGGCAAGACCTACTAACTGGCTTCTAATGAATAAAGTATGGCAAAAGTGATGGATGACACTTATGTGATAAGGTTACAAAAGAGTGATTTCATCTTTATAGCACACTCTTTCCTCCTGCCTTCTTAACTGGTTTGCTTTAATGAAGAAACCTGCTCTGTTGGAGAGGCACACTTGGCAAGGAACTGAGGAGAGAGGCCAGCCAACAGCCAGGCAAGGAACTGAGGTCTTCAGTCCAACTACCTGGGAGGAAATGAATCTACCAACAGCCATGTGAAGCAGAACTGCCCAGGTAGAGCCCTGAGATGATTACAGACAGCCACGGGAATATCTTGATTCCAGCCTGTTAGAGACCCTGAAGCAGCTAAGCCATGTCATATTTCCTGACCTACAGAAATGGTGAGACAATATTTATGTGTCTTGGATCTCACTTTTTTCACAGTGCACTTCTAATTTTGGTAATTTCAATGTAGTCAAACGTATCCCTGCTTTCTTTTATGTATGCTATTTTCATGCTTTATTTAGAAATACTTTCTAACTTATTTATTGACTGACTACTGCATGCCAAGCAATTTCCTGTCATTGCACATAGCCTGGAAAGAATAAAAGCAAGTGTCTCTCATTAGAGAATACTGTTGTTGTTGCTGCTGCTGTTGTTTGGGGAGGGGGGGGCTAAAATTTGCAGAAGTTGTGCAAAAATCCACTCTATATATTGTTTTAAGGCAGTGAAATTTAGGGTAATGTGTTACAGAGCAATTGATAAGTAATATCAAGCAAATGGACTTTAAAGTATTCTAATATTTTTCCTTTTAAGAGTTTTAAAGTTCTTTTTTCACTTTAATTCTTTAAACCACGTGAAATTTTAGCATGAGTTAGAAATCTAATTATTTTCCACAAGAAAAAACAAATATCTTATCAGCACACATTAATAATACTAGCTTCTTCTTGCTGATTATTTGTGATGTCACCTCTGACATAAGCAAACGTTTTTTCTGTATATATATATGTATATATATATATTTCTCTTCTGTCTATTTCTTTCCATTCATCCATCTCTCCATCCATGTGCAATATAATATTTTTAAAAATACTGTGGCTCCATAATAAATCTTGACTTCTGGAATAGATAATTTCTCATCGTTAATCTACTTATTTAGAATTATCTTTACTATTCCACGTGAATTTTTGCAATGGTTTGTCAAGTTTGGTGAAAAAATATTTGGAGGAATTTGAGAGCAATTTTGTTTATTTTAAAATTAAATTAGGGGCTGTGCAAGGGTCGCTCATTGGTAGATTTCTCACCGGCAAAGCAGGACACCCCGGTTAGAATCCCAGAACCTGTACATGACAAGAAAAAAAAAAAAAATCTTGGGATGGTGGGATGTTGGCTCAGTGGCAGAATTCTCACCTGCTATGCTGGAGACCCCAGTTCATTTCCGGGTGCCTGCCCATGTAAAAAAAAAAAAAAAATATATATATATATATTTTAAAAATTAGGATTTGGGAAGATGGTCAAATAGGATAGGTTGGGTTCACCCCTACAGCATAGAACAACTAGAGACAGGACAATTGCAGGGTACAGGTGACCAGAGAGGGACTTCTACAATATATAGGGAGGACCTGGATGAAAAAGTAGAGAAAGCGCAATTGAGAGAATGGAGTGAATTTACACAGTTGTGACTGCTCCTGGGGCAGGCTGCAATGCGCAAACTGGAATGGGGAGGAGCAGTGCCCTCCCACACTCCCGCCTCTCTAATAGCTAGAGAGATCTTCCTTCTCAACTCTGCAGCCAGAAGCTCCACTGCGGGAACTCAAAAGCCAGCAGAATTCATTTACATTCACAAAGAGACTCTGCTGCCAGGGCACAGTGCCAATCCCCCACCCCTGAGGCAGTCTGCTGTGGGTGCCTGGTTTTGAGTGCCTATCCCTCACCCCTGAGGCAGGCTGCTGTGGGTGCCTGGTTTTGATGGAGACCCTGGGGTCCTCCTCTTGGGAGAAAGGGGGATGCAGAACAAAGCCGATCTGAACAACTGGCCAGTGAAAGAGGCACTCTGGGTCTGCCTATATCTGTTCTTTCTCTGCAGAGGCCTGGAGCACTCATGGCATGCACAGGCAGAAAGGTGGGACAAGAGCTTGAGCTATGCTGCACAACCAAGCACTACTGGGCTGACTGTGAGCAGGGAGCTTGAAACTCTCAACTCCACAGCCCAAGGCCATTACATAAGGGAGCCTGAGAACCACCAGACCCATCATGCCCACAAACAGATAGTATCCACTGGGGTACACACTGCCCAACCCTCCAGTCCTGGGGTTGCCAGCTTTCAGCATGCACAGAGACCTATAGCCTTTTACTGGATTTGTACCTGTTCTTAATCCTTGTCAGCAGGCTGACACAGTTGGGAAAAGGTGGCCCAAGACCACCATCTGCTGGGAAGAAAGGAAAAGTGCACTCTGGCAACAGCCTCTTCCTAGCTTTTTTTTTTTTTTTTTTTTTGCAAAGGCAGGCGCCAGGAATCGAACCCAGGTCTCCGGCATGGCAGGTGAGAACTCTGCCTGCTGAGCCACCATGGCCTGCCCTCTCTTCCTAGCTTATACTAGATCTTCAACTAGAGTTGTAGCTCCAGCATGAGGTTGCAGCCTTGGTTTGGTGCTGAATTACTGACAAACCAAGTGCAATAGGAGACCTTCAAAGAAAATCCAAGCAACTACAAAATCTAAGATGAGTGAGGGAAATCAACATTCAAAATAACTTTTTTAAGATAATCAAATGTCACAACATCAGCAGAAAATCATAAAGCATAGGAAGATGCCAAATGACCAAATTTAAAAGCTGGAGGAGACACAGAACTTAGAAAACGAAACAAAAATGATTATACAAATCTTGTAAATAACTTCAATGGATTATCTAAAAACAGAGAATATTAAGAAGACATTAGAAGAGCATAAAGAAGAATTTGAAAGAGTAAATAGAAAAAAGCAGATCTTATGGAAATGAAAGATACTGCAGATCAAATTAACATACTAGTGAAACACAACAGCAGATTTGAAGAGGTAAAAGAAGGAATAAGCAAAAGACAGAATAATTGAATTTGAACACACAAAAGAAAAAATGGTGAAAATTCTGAATTGGATTTCAGGGAAATCATGGACAACATGAAGCATGCAAATATAGGAATCATTGATATCCCAAAAGGAGAAGAGAAGAATAAAGGGCTAGGAAGATTGGTTGAGGAAATAATGGGGAAAACATACCAACCCCTATAAAAGACAAATATGCAAATCAAAGAAGCCCAGCCAATTCCAAATAGAATAAATCCAAACAGACCCATTCCAAAACAAACTAATCAGACTGTGAAATGCTAAAGAGAAGCAGAAAGTCCTGAAAGCAGCCAGAGAGAAGGGATTCACCACAGACAAGCAAAGCCACATAAGATTAAGTTCAGACTAACAGGATGCACCATGGACACAAAAGGACAGTGGCATGATATACTGAAGATTCTGAAAGAGAAAAATTACCAGCCAAGAATTCTTTATCCAGAAAAGTTATCCTTCAAAAAATGAGGGAGAGATTAAAATTTTCACAGACAAACGTTGAGAGAATTTCTTAACAAGAGACCTGCCCTATAAAAAACACTAAAGGGAGTTCTGTCAGCTGAAAAAAAATTACAAGAGAAAGAGGTCTGAAGGATGGGACAGAACAGAAGAATATTAGTAAGGGAAACCTAAGGAATAAAAAAGAAAGAGATGGAAAATACATGGAACTGACAAATAACAACCAAAGAATAAGATGGTAGATTCAAGAACTGACTTTACAATATTAACTATGGATGCTAACAGACTAAACTCATCAATTTAAAGATACAGATTGGCAAAGTCAATCAAAATACAATAATCCACCTATATGCTATTTACAAGAGACTAATCTTAGAGTCAACGATACAAAAAGATTGAAAGGATGGAACAAAGATATTCTACACAAGCTGTAACCAAAAGAGTAGGAGAAGCTATGCTAATATCAGACAAAATAGACTTTAAATGAAAATATGTCATAAGAAACAAGGAAGGACACTACATATTAATTAAAGGGGCAATTCAAAGAGAAGAAATAACAATCTTAAATATTTCTGCACCCCTCAAGGACCTCCAAAGTACATGAGGCAAATATTGGCAAAATCGAGGGTGTGATAGATGTTTCAACAATAATAATGGGAGACTTCTACACACCACTCTCTTCTATAGATAGAACAATCAGACAAAGGATCAGTAAGGAACTAGATAACCTAAACAATGAATTAGAGCAGACATATATAGTTCATTAACCCCCCAAACACCAGGATATACATTCTTCTCTCATGCTCATGGAACATTCTCCAGGATAGATCATGTGCTGGAGTACAAAACAGGTCTTAATAAATTTTAAAAGGCTGAAATTATTCAAAATATTTTCTTTGACCATAATGGAATGAAGCTGGAAACCAATAACCACTTAAGAACCAGAACTTTCATAAATATATTGAGTTTCAAAAACACACTCTTAAATGATCAGTGGTAAAAGAAGAAATTGCAAGAGAAATCGGCAAATATCTGGAGACAAATGAAAATGAGCATACAACATAGAAAAACTTATAGGATGTGGCAAAGGCAGTGCTGAGAGGGAAATTTATAGCACTAAACATTTATATGAAAAAAGAAGAAAGAGCAAGAACTGGGGACTTAACTGCTCACCTGGAGAAACTAGAGAAAGAACAGCAAAGGAACCCCAAAGCAAATAGAAGAGAAATAACAAAGGTTAAAGCAGAAATAAAAGAATTGGAGAACAACAAATAAAAAAAAAACAATAGAAAGAATCAATAAAATGAAAAGTTGGTTCTTTGAGAAAAATCAATAAAATCTGTGGATCATTAACTAACATGCAAAAGGATCACTGTCACTACTATTATTCAACATTGTGTTAGAACTTCTAACTAAAGCAATTAGGCAAGAAAAATAAATAAAAGCCTTCCAAATCAGGAAGGAAGTAGTATCCTGAGAAATCTACCACAAAACTATTGACCTAATAAAGAAATTCACCAAGTGTTGGGTGCAAAATTAATTAGCAAAAATCAGTATTTTTTTCATATACAAGTAATGACTTAACTGAGGATGTAATTAAGAAAAAAAATTTCATTTACAATAGCAACTAAAAGAACCAAGTATCTAGGAATAAACTTAGCCATGGATGTAAAGAACCTATACCCAGAAAACTACAAAACATTGCTTAAATAGATCAAAGAAGATTTAATAAGTGGAAAGATAATCAGTGTTCATGGATAGGAAGGTTAAATGTTATTAAGATGCAAATTTTACCCAAATGGATCTACAGATTCTATACAATACCAATCAAAATTCTAGCAACCTACTTTGAAGACTTGGAAAAGGCAGTAAACAAATTTATTTGGAAGGGATAGGACCCTTGAATAGCCAAAAACATCCAGGAAAGAAGAGTGAAGTAGGAGGATTAACACTTCCTGACTTTAAAGCTTATTATAAAGACACAGTGATGAAAACAGCATGGTGTTGACACAAAGATAGACATATTGATCAATGGAATGTAATTGAGAGTCAGAAAATAGATCCCTAGATCTAAGACCAATTGATCTTTGACAAGGCTAATATACTGAACTGGGACAGAATACTCTTTTCAATAAATGTGACTGAGAGAACTGGATATCTATAGTCAAAGGAGCAAGACAGCCCGGCAGCGATCCTGTGTGCTATGACTTCCTGTGGGATCCCAGAGCCTATGGCGAAACCAGGAAGATGAAGGTCCTGGAGTTTTGGGCCGAAGTCAATATACCATCCCCATTGTACGAGGATGCTTTGAGAGATGAGGAAGAGAAAGCCCAGGCCAGAATTTCCACCATGAACAGCACTGCTGCCAGGGCCAGTGTGAATTCTAGGGCTTTATCCAGTGGCTTTCCCACCCCTAGTGAAGTCTGAGGCCAGTTCTGTCACTCCAGGGTTGAAGTGGGCAGCCAGTCATCTACGTGGGCCAGCCTAGGGCTCGGAAACAGAGTATAATGTCTTTGTCCTCCTGCTCTATAAGGGCGACTTAGATATTAATCCTTTACATTCTGTTTTTTTGGTATTTCT
>PVIY010032474.1:0-28963 GCA_004026745.1 Myrmecophaga tridactyla
AGCCCCATGCCAGGTTGTAAGACCCTGTACTGTCCGGACTCCAGAGAGAAAATGACTGCTCGCGAAGAGGGCGGCATAAAAGAAATGTGCAATTCCAGCAATAGGCCGTCAATGTCGAACCGAGGGACTGACCCTCGCACAGGTCTTGGACACAGCAGGCATTCGGAAAACACTTGTTGAACTTTCAGTGAATGTTTCCGACCAGCAGAGCTCACCGGGTCCGGACTGGGTGCGAGCTGGGCCTTGGAAGGCTGTCGAGAGGTGGGACGGAGAATTAAGGGGCTTCCCCAGCAAAGGGAATAGCATGGCAAGGGCCAAGCGACCTCATGCTGAACAAGGAAAACGCAAATTCATACCATATTTGGCAGAAACAGAGCTATGGAAACTCTCCACCCCAGCTCTGCGGACAAACGAGCGGTTGTGCCCTGCGGAAAACATGGGCATGGGCAGAGAGAGCCGGGCCGGCGGTAAGATGAGCATCTCTGAGCATGGACAATGTGCCGGGCAGTGATGTAAACTCTGGAAATGCAGCCCCTGCCACAGACCCGAGCTGTCATTACCTGCATTTTTCCTAGAGGCAAACTGAGCCTCAGAGAGGGGAGGTCCTTTGGCCCAGGGCAGTGACAGAGCCAGATTTCAACCCAGGCAGCCCAGGTCCTCATCGATAAGCTCCAAGTACTCTGCTTGCCGCCTCTGTGCAGGCTGATTCCGGGCTTGCTAAGTGAGCCCCTGGCCTTCCCACTGCATGGGGACCCAGGGCAAAACCCTGGCACTCACTCCCTCAGGCCTCCTAGGAGCCAAGCACTCCCCACTCATTACCTCTTATAGTCCCCCAGCAACCCTTAGCTGAGTTCCCACAATAGATGCCAAAACAGATGAGGAAACTGATGCTCAGAGTGGCTAACTCACTTGGCTGGTAAGTGGCAGAGTGGGGATTTGAACTCAGATCCATCAGACCCCAAATCCTATGCCCCTAACTTCTACACCTCGCTACCTCTCTGGCTCTCACCTCCTTCTGGGAATTCCAGACCGTGAGTAATCCAAATATGTATGAAAAAGTCAAAAATCACTATAATTTACTAAAGACTTTAATAAAGGCAGAACATCTCACTTTAAAACAAACAAGCAAAAATTATCAGCAAAACTGCCAAGAGGGCTCTGAGTCATGTGTTGGGCTTCTCGCTGATTTGTACAGGGGCCTGCAGGCTCCAGGTTTGGGCCTCAGAAGGGCAAGCTCGGGGGCCTGGCATTGCCGCTCATGTGTTGTTCAGTCTGGGCTAGTGTCTTATCCTTTCTGGATCCATTTCCTCATCTAAAAGATGCCTAGATTCCCTGGGCGACCTCCGACTCTGAATCTAGGGTCACTCTTGCCAGATCCCGTCACTGTCCCCCTCCCTGCCGCTGCCAGAAGGAACAAAGGTGGTGCGATTACAGCATCCACAACCTGCTCAGGAAATTACCTACCCAGGGCTTGGGTCGCCATGTATTTGAACGTAAGTATTCTCTTCTTATTTGGCCCTTACTCGTTTGCAGGGACCGGTAGGACTGTGGGAATTTCCCTGCCTGGTGGTTTACAGCTTTGACCAGAGTTTGCCAGACATCTGCGGCAGAGACCTCTTTGAAGCTAATGCACAGTCATCTTCCAGGGGGATAAAGGTGATTTATGATGCATGTAGGATCAAGTCATAGGAGTGCAGGGCCCCTTACTTGATAGAGTTAGATGTAGTCCTAAGAAGTTAGGTGTAAATGAATCCCATTTCATGTGCCCTGGGGGAAGAAGCCATTTGATTCCTAAGGTAAGTGAAATTACCTCCGCATTTTTTTTTTTTTTTTTTTTTTGGTGCCAGGTTGGGTTTTCATGTATCTGGAGTGCTGAGGTATGGCGAGGAGGGCGTGCACAGTGTGTGTGTGTGTGTGTGTGTGTGCATGCGTGCATGCATCCCAGCACTGCCACATTGGGTTCCATGTGAATGATGCGCCCAGATGTGTATGACTTGGCAGTCCTGCGTGTGTGGTAAGGTATGTCCACAAAGAAACAGGCCACGCTGCAGGGACTCCAGGCTGGGTCTGTCCCTACACGATACAGAGCTGAGAATCCTGTCTCTGCCCAAGCCTACACACCTGCAATTGTCCAGGTGGCTGATGTCTTTTCACCACCAGCGAGGGTGTGACCACATCTCACAGATGTGACAAGAGCCCCTGAGGGGCAGGTCTTCCACCGACACTCCCCATGTAAGGCTCAGTGCAGTGGCTGTGTGGGAGAGAATAGGCCCCTGTGCCAGAGCCAGGCATGCAGGACGGAGAGCTGCTCTGGAATTCTGAGGAGCTGGGGCACCTCTTCCAGCTGCCCAGAGAGGACTGAGTCTGCCCCCAAGGAAGGGGCAGGTGCTGGGCTGCAGGTTTCCAGAGAGGGAAAGAAAGGGGCCAAGACAGACCCTCGCCTCGTGGCCATTCCCTACCCTGGGAAGGACTGTGGGAAACCTTTGACCATTTCCCAGTTTTGAGCCTCCTGCCTCATCTGAGATTGTTACTTTCCGGCAATCAGCAGTACTAACCCCCCCACCCCTGCCCCCATGCCCTATAGACCAGGCCTGTGTGAGTCTAGATTTTACTGGGGTCACTGGGGGGCAAGTGAGCTGTGGTGGCCCCAGAGCTTGGCCTAAAATGCAGAGTCAGCAGGGCTGACACCTGCCTCATCCACCAGCTGTGACGCATTTCCAGCCGAAGTTCTTGGATCCTCCCTGCCGGAGACGCGACCTCCACATCTCCGCGGGCCAGGCTGGTCCTTCCTGGGCAGACACAGGGAACACCTGGCTGAACCTGACCCGCCTCTTCTCCCTTCTCAGCTGCTGGAGAAGAGAGATACAACTTCTCAGAGGCTCTTCTCAAGCCGGTGCGGGTCCTGGAAAGACAAAAAAGCTCACAGGCCAAGCTCTGCAGTCAGTCACAGCAGCATAAGATCAAAAAAACAGCAAGGGACGGTTGCTGCCCCTAAACTCCCACACAGATGCCCATTTGCCACTCCCCAAGGCCAGCGGGCCGCTGACAGCGTGGAGAGGGGCTGCCCCGGGCCCCACCGCGGCCACTTCCGGGGCGCAGCACCCAGGCAAGGCGCCTCCTAGGGCAGCCTAGGGTTCCAGGACCTACCACGGCTGGGTCGGCGAAGACGGAGGCTCTGGGTGGCCCCTTTAACCAGGATTTCTGCGGTTTCCTACATGGGGGCTGCCTGGGCCATGAGCAACCCCATTTGGGAGCATTCCTTTCTCCAGATCTCTAGCCTCCTTTTCCCAGCATTTTCCAGAAGGGGCTCCAGAGATTACCAATAGATGAACCAAGACAGAATTTTTCACACTTGGAAAATGTGAGGTTAAATAAAACTAAATGTGTTTTCTCCAAGCAGTTCATCGCCAAACCTTTATTTCATATGCATCTCAAACATCCAAAATAAGTGTAGGTGAGGCTGTTTCCCAGATTTAATCTAACCCTTTCCCCATGAACATTAGCACAAGATTGAGGTTTAGTGAACTCTGCTTGGGGATGCTGCCATACCCCATGCCCCCATGGGTCCCAGGGAGCTGGGGAAGCTAATGAAGCTCAGGGGCCCAGAGCTGCGCTGTCCAGTGTGGTACCCACACGTGGCTATTGCAGTCTAATTTAAATTAAATTAAATTTAAAATGCAGTTCTTCAGTCACACTAATGCCATTCCTTTTTTTGTATGCTGTAGGGCAGAGTCACATTTCGTTATTTTTCCATGTGAATATCCCGTTATTACAATACCATTTGTTGAATTCTGTTTGTTTATTTGTTGTTTGTTTGTTTTTCTTGTTTGTTTTTTGGGGAAGTGCATGGACTGGGAATTGAACCTGGGTCTCCCGCATGGCAGGCGAGAATTCTACCACTGAACTCCCCTTGCACCCACTAATACCATTTTAAAGGATCAGGGGCCACACGTGACCAACAGCTACCCTTTGGTGACAAAGAGGGTATTTCCTTCATTGCCAAAAGTTCTACTGGACAATGCTGATCTAGAGTCTCAGAGAGGCTAGGAGACTAGCCCAGAGCCACACAGTTGTCTAGGAAAGAGGCAGAACCAGCTCAGCCCTTCCACCCCTGGCTTTGGAATCTGAGAACCACCCCATGTTGCGCTCCCAGAAGTCACAGGGTGCCAACCACGGAGTCCCATTCTACCAAGTGGGCCAGAGGACTTTCACCGAGACTGCAGCAAGACGCTGGTTTCCTTCTCCGGGGCGCAGGATGGGGCAGGGCCGCCCCTGACTCCCACTAGCTCATTTCCTCCCCAGGCTTCCTTCCCAGCCCCTCTCCAGGCCTCACTGGCACTGAGGGGGGCAGGAGGTCCTGCAGGAGGGAGGGAGGCTGCACTCCCTTCTCCCACACAAGTGCCTGCGCGCCCCTGTGCACAAAGTGGACACCTGCCTCCAGACCCCAGGCCTAGGGCCTGACTGAGGCATTGAGGCAAGTTCCAGGAGCTGCTCCTGCCAGGGCTCTCAGCATGATTAAATCCCTAATCCTGGGAGGTGGGGCCATGGGAGATCACTCACCTCTCTCCTTCCAGAGTCAACCGACTTTTCTCCAGGCAGTTGCCATAGGCCTCCCTCCAAGTTTGTTGTCTGGGAAATGCAGGAGAGGACAAGTCTGGTTTCCAGCAGAGAATGACCCTACAGACCCCCAGGCTCCCTGCTGCTCAGGCCAGCCCCGCTCCTCTGGCTGGGCGGGTGGGGACCTCATCCGGGGTTCACCCCCCACAAGGCAGTGCCAAAGACCCCCTGCCCACTGCTCCCCCAGCACATCTGGGAATAAGGCCTAGGCACCATGAGTTTCTGCAGAGGGGATCTCTGGACTCCTAGACCCTGGCTGAGTCCGGAAGATTGCATAAGCTGTCCCCACCTTTTAGCTCCCTGGGGACTTGTACCTCACCAGAAGACAACAGTAGCCACCAGATCTACTCAGTCCCCCTCGCTGCCTGTCCCTAGATCTCCAGGCTCCCACTAAGACTTCCCCTCAGCGGTATCTGCCCTGCGCCAGGCCAAAGATCCTGGGCCAAGGAGCTCATCTCCGCAGTCAAGCCTATGACTGCATAGACACTCCATGGGGCTGTCCCATGCCGCCGAGATAGCGGTTAGAGCACATTTGGCTGCAGCTGGCCCCGCCCAGCCCTGCATATTCAGGAAGCCATAGGACCCATCCGATAACGAGAAAGCAGAGGCCAGGTCTAGGGAAGGGACCCACTGATGCCCCGGCTGGATCCATCTGGACTTCAACAGGACCGCCGGGTCACATAACTCCAGGGGGCACCACGCACATTATAGGTGGTGTAAACGGTGCCCCCTGGAGTTGTGCAGTGCGTGTCTGGGTGGTCACACGCAGCAGACCTGGCCCTAGGCCAGGGAGATGGCGTCTCCTAAGGGGGCAGCCTTGCTGTTCGGTATTGCAGGGCAGAGAGTTTGAGGCTTCTCCCCAAGACTGCTCTGTCCATCCAGAGTTCAGCCCCAGGGCGGGCGGTCCCAAGATCTCCCCTCAAAGCCCTCACCCCAGGACCTTTAGTAGAAGGTGGGGCGGGGGGGCAGAGGCTGTGGTGGGACCTGGGAACCCCTGGACTCCTAAAATGTTTCTCCAACAAGCTGTTTGAATCAGGCAAAGGACTAATTCCTGAAGTATGGTAAGCACTTCCTACAAACTCAGGAAGCCTAACAACCCAAAGGAAAAGTAGTCAAAGGCCACTGAGAGCTCACAGATAAGGAATCGAAAGAAATGGCTCTTACATATAGGCAAAGACTCTAGCTCTCACATGTAATAAGAAACATATACAGTGAGATTCCATCTTTCTCTTATCAGATCTGAAAAGTTCACAAGGTTTATAAACTCTGTTGTGGTGAGGCTACAGTGCCCTCTCCGAAATGGGAACCAGCCCTGTGGTGGGCAATGAGTTTTAGCTGTCACAATTACGAATGCATATCTTCGTTGACCCAGCATTTCTACAGCTAGGAATTGTTCCACAGGTATATTTGCATATGTGTAAACTGACACACGCACAAGGTCCTTCATCGAAGCATTGTTTACAACCACAAACACCAGAAACAACCTAGATGATGGCGAGAAATGGTTATATTAAATAGGGCTCATACATACAGTGGAACACGATGCCACTATTCAAACCAAATGATAATACAGTAATGCAAAATGTTCATAAGGAAAATCGCTTGTGAGAGGTATATGGGAATACCGTGCTTTCTTTGTCAGTGTACTACTGCTCTATTTTTAAAATAAAAATAAAAATAAAAACAACAGTTGCAGAGCCATCTCTATAGACTGATATGATGTGATAGGTTATTAAGTGAAAAAAAACAAGTGCAGGACAGTATGTTTAATATGAAATTTGGGGCAGACAAAAACAGATTGTGAACATATCTGCTTGTATGTGTACAGACCATTTCTGAGAATATATACAAAAAAGTAATAACAGTGGAAAGGGTTGGGGTGGGAAGAAATGGGTAGAAAGGACACTTTATTTTCACTGCATATCTGTTAGTACTTTTTGAATTTTATCCCATGTCCCTACGTTGTCTTTCCAAAGATAAAAAATACCCTTAAGTGGCACATTTCCCATTTCCCTGTCCCTAGTCTGGACCAAGCTGCACCTTCCCACTTACCCTACAGATTTTCCCCAAACAGTTGCTGTTGCTCTCTGGCCCCATAAGATCCCGGCAGGTGCCCTGGAAACAGCCCAGTAGAGCTGAGCTTCAGTCCTCACAGAGGCCTGGTGGAGGTAGGAGAGGTGGAGGTAGGGCTGCCAATTTTAGGGAAAGGAGGAAGCATTCCTGCTCACTGCTGGGGAGACAAGCCAGGCCAAGGACCTGCGCGGGACCTCACAGAGTGCACACGTGGCCTCTTCAGCTCGGGCCGATTGGCCTTCCCTCCGTGGAAGCATTGCAGCTTCGTGCCTGAGAGCATGGATACCCTGGCTTTGCCGCTCACAAGACTGCGAATCTGGGCAAGCCTCGGCCTGCTTCCAGCTGCATAAAATGGCAGCTCATTCATTCACAGTAATGGTACCTTCCCTACCATGGAATTGGATGAAGTTGAGCATGTTAGATGTGTGTCCTGGCCTGTGGTCCATGGTAAGTGCTCAGCAAATGCAACTTTGAGCAACATCCCCATTGGAGAAGCTCAGCTCTGGACCTCAGTTCTGAGCTCCACGCACCCGTGTATCCATCCATCTACAGCCCAGGACCGGGGCTACTGCTCTGTGGAGGCGGCCTTCACCGGTACTTTCATGGCCTGTGCAATGGGGGGTGCTGAGATCAGAGCCTTCACAAATATTTCTGCCAGAGAGTGGGGTCATCACAGGTCCTCAGGGAAATCCCTACATCTAGAAATTCTTAGCCTGGGGTTATGGAATTAGAGGCAGAATTGGGCATATCTGGGCCTTTTTTTCCCTGGGAAATGGCTCCAGTTTTCATCAAATCCTCAGAAGGGGCCACTATCCATTACAGGTTCGGAACCTTCCCCCATCTCCTGCCTGGGTCTCGAGAGCTTCTGATTATCTTGGCCCATTCCTGGGTTCCCCCCGTCCCAGCCCCGCCCCGCCCCGACGAGGTGCTCAGGCCTTCCCGACACGGTGGGCTCCCTGCCAGGCCTGCCCACCCAGAACACACAGCCCAGACTCGGGGCCGGGGAAAATGGGGCTGGGGAGACCTGGTTGCAGGCCGGGCCCCGGGGAGAGTGAGGCAGCGCCCACAGCACCATCGCTTTTGCCTGAGTGGCCTCAGCCATCGTCTGGACGCTTAAAGCTTAAGGTAAGATCCTGGTGAGCTTCGCACCACTTCCCAGGCCTCCAGCTGGCCGCTACAGGAGAGGGAGGCTTCCAAGGGGGCTCGAAAAGAGGGGCAGTGAGGCAGACCCGGTGATGAGGGGAAATGTCCACTTGGCATGTTAACCACGTGGCCTCAGTTTATATGCGTAGGGGAGAAAGTCTGGAAAGAAGGGCACCAAAAGCTTAGCAGAGGTTAACTCCGGATACTGGTACGCAGATTGTTTTTATTTATTGGTCTATGCTTAACTCTATTTTCTACAATGAGCATGTACTGTGTTTTAACTCAGTGCTTCTGTGATTTTGCCCCCGGGGGACATTTGACACTGGAGACATGCTCGGTTGTCACAATGGTGTGTGTGCGCTGCTTCTGGCATCTAGTGGATAGAGGCCAGGGATGTTGCTAAGCATCTTATAATGCACAGGACAAAGAATGATCCAGCCCCAAATGTCAGTTGTGCCAAGGCTGAGAAACCCTAAGAGAACATCAGAGCTTACCCCAACAGAGAGGCAGGTGGGGAGGCATGGCTGGGCCCTGCCCACAGCTTGAGCAGCGATCCTTTCTCACTCTGCCATCCTTGGATGGACATTTAGGGAACTAAGGCCTAGGCAAGGGGCTTTGTACTCCCTTTATTCTCAGGAAACAGCAGATTTCCTGGGACCCGCCCTAGAGCTGAAGGCGTGGCCCCAACACACACTCCCACCAGCACCCACTCATTCCTCTCTTCCCCAAAGTCATCAGCATATCCCAGCGTGGCCAGGACCCCTAATATCACCACCATCAAATGAAACCCCCAAGGTCTCAAATATCCCGTTTCCATCATCTTGACAATGGCATCCTGTTTTCTTTTGGAAGGAAACCCAGGTTGGATTGATTAACAAATGCGATCATTAATTAACATCGGAATTTGGACCAAGTTCTGATTTAACAATTTTTATTGTAAAGTAATGTTTCTTTATTTTACAATAAAAGAAAAAGTCCAAGTTCAATAATCTAATTATGTGTTAAGGGCTCAGAATGGAAAACATTCAGGAACACAAAAGACCCAACCACGCTCATTAGCCCTGTTTTGCCTCTAACATATTTCTGCGGCAACTCACTGAGGAACCTGGACGAGAAAAAAGGCTTTTAAAATCAGATCACAGGAACTTCAACCAGAACAGTCACAACACAAAGCTCTTTTAAATAGCTCTTTGGATGATGCAGGGGTGAGGGTGTGCTTTCCAGCTGTAGCTGTGCACCGGGAAACGCCTCGTCCCCGGGAGCCTGCAGCTACCTCGGTTCCCCGTGGAGACCCCCCAGGGGCTCAGGGTGCCTGCTTGGTCCACTGATGCTCAGCCCTGGTGGAGGGGATGCTGGCGGCTTGGCCGTGAAGATGCTTCTCTGCACGTGGGAGGACAGGCATGGCAGTGTGTCCTCCCGCCGTGAAGCCATAGCCATAAAATACGCTCCTCATCTAACTGTCCTTGCAACTTGTGGCTCAGCTTCCTGGACGCTTTCCAAGTGGGACCCTCACAGGACAGTTCTTGCCAATGGGAGGATTCCTTTCTTTTAGACCAGTCCCCTCCCAGCCTCTGACAGGGCTTCTCTGTGACCCTCCAACCCTTTGTGCCTCCATATGACCTTGACTGCCAACCTCCCCCTTCCCAGCATGAGGACCCTTGGCCCAGGTCCCCGAGGACTGCACAAGTGAGGATTGGTCATGGTGACCAACGCCAGCCCAGTGCCCATTCCCGCCCCCCGAGGCTCTCCCAGAAGGACTGAGGCACTTGGGAAGGAGCACGGCCCAAAGGGGCCAAATTTTCATCCCAAGATGGGGGCAGGAAAATAACCCAGCCAGGCTGCATCAGTTTCAAGAGCTTATAATTTCAGAGACCGGGTCTCTGCAGGAGCAGTGGGGCAAGCCAGGATGGACGCCAGCTCAGATCCCGCAGCAGTGAGAAAGGTTAGGTGTTGCTGGGGCCCGGGGAGTGATGGAGTAGAACTCAGGGGAGAAACGGAGGCTCACAGAGAGAAGGAGAAGAGTGGAGGGCAGCAGGCCAGGCAGGAAAGGCAGAGCTCAGCGACGCTTGCCAGCTCAGGCCCGTACTCCTCAGGCTGGACCCAGCCCCTGAGAAGCAGGGCTTGCAGGGGAGACTGCAATTTGGGCCTCCAGAAAAACCCAGCATCTGGCTAGGCCCAGCTCGGGAGAGGAGACTGTTCTGGTTAGCCCTCCAGTTACCCCAGAATTGCCCGTCCACACTGAGCCTCTGTCTTCCCAGAAGGCCTTCCTGCTTCTCAAGCCTCCGAGGGCGCCAGGGCGAAATAAGGAGGCTGGGGGTGGGGGGGGGTGGAGGCGCCTCTCCACTGCTTCCACCAGCTTGTCCACCTCCTTTGAGCAGCGGGGCCAGGCCTGCGTGGGGCAGGGCATGACAGCAGCACAGCCTCCAGGAGCTGTCTGGGTAGCCTTTCCCTCCCTCCTCCCATGACCCCCCCCCCCCCGGAATCCAATGTCTAGGCCCACAGGGGGAAGCCTAGTGGGGAGGGGGGCGGTCCCGTCCCTCTCAGGCCTTGCTGGGGAAGCCCGGCCCTTGGGCTGGCCCTGGGTCCAGCCAGCAGCCCAGCGTGCCCGGCCTTGCGTTTAGGCCACAGGGGGGTGGGCACAGAAGCAGCACAAGGCTTTTATTTGTTAGTTTAGACTTTGTGGCCCACCCACTGCTCCCAGCGACTGGAGGCTCTCCAGGGAGCACTAAGTGCCCAGGCCTACACCAGGTACACCCGGCAGTGGCCAGAGCAGGTCTCCAGGAGGTGGAGTGGGTCTGCTGGGGACCACGGTCCTCGCAGGAAGCAAGCTCCTGTGAATACTTTCACGGAAGAGAAGCCACAGAATAGCCAAGGCCAATTGTCTTTTCACATCTTACCCAGCCACTGGGTTTCAAAGGTGTTGCTCGTTTGCATATATTTGCATCCTACTTGCATGTCATACAAAGGATGGAAATTCCTCCCCCATACTGGGCCCCAGAGGCTGCAGGTCCTTATGCTTTGCTCCCACAGCTACAGCACCCAGCAGCAGACGGGGGCCAGCCTGTGTTCTAGATGTGGCCTTTCTGCAGTTTGGGACCCGGCCCATGACCCAGTGGCCAGGAGGTGGCAGCTGATGTGAAGATGGTGGCAGCAGCAGACACAGGCTTAACAAAACAATATACTTTCACATGTGACTCACACCTAGCACCAGAGCAAAATTACAGTGTGAAAACCAGAAGCTGGCTGAGTCTGCTTCGGGGAATCCCCTCTAGCTCCCTCTCGGTTTCACTCCTTTAAAAGCTCTGGCCATGGCCATGCACCCTGGCCATGAAACTCTAAGAAACTGACATACTCACTCAGCCATGGTAAGCAGGGCCCACTCCTCCCAGGGCAGGCCGCCTTGACACGCTCTTCTAGGGACCCAGGTCTTGGAAAGGACATCCAAACCGAAAAACAGGCCGATGTGGATTTCTCCCAGTAGCAGGGACCAGATGGGAGTTTTGAGCAGCAAGTACCTCCCAGGCCCTAGAGCTGCTCCACACTCATCCTTCCCCCAATCTGGCCCCCACCTTCCATTCCATTCTGTGAGCCATCCCATATCCTTCCAATAAACTCTTTGTCTGCCCAAGCCCACCAGATGTGATTTCTGTTGCTTGCAAGCCGTCATCCCAGCTGACACAGTCCCCATTATAGCAGGATGCCCCAAAGCTTGGCAAAGGCCACTGTCAGCTCCTGACATACCCCAAAGTTTTCTACCACCCCCAAGAGACAAGGATTTGGTTCCAAATCCTGCTCCTGCCAGTTAGTGGTCGGCCATGGCTGAGCCTCTACACCCCTCACCTATAAAATGAAACTATTAATCAAGAAATATAGGATTGGGGTAAAAATGAAAGAGATAAAGGAGAATCTGGCATGAGAGGGAGCTCAGCAGACCTTCATTTCCCTTAACTGTTATATACGTTTTCAATTCATACCAATTTTCTGTCAGTTCTTCTGATTGCTTTCAGTGTTATTGTTAGAAGCAAGAATAACAGCACACGCACACACACACACACACACACACAGAACTTTCACACGCATTCTCCTGGGAAGTAGCAAAGCGGCCATTATCCTCCACTTTACACAGAGAGAAAATGAGGCCCAGAGAGAGGGAATTAGAGGGTGGGCTCCGAAGTCAGATACCCTGGGTTTTACCTTCATCACTTACAAGCTGTGTGACTTCGGACAAAGTTACTCATCCTCTCTGAGTCTCATCTGTAAAATGGGAACAATAAAAGGACCTGCCTCACAGGCTGGGTGTTAGATGATACCAAGGAACCATTATTAACTTGGAGGGGGGTGATAATGGCCTTGTGGCTATATAAGAAAATGTTCTTGTTTTTATAATTACACCCTGAAGTATGTAAGGATGAAATGACATGATGCCTGCGATTTGCTTTAAAATAGTTACTTTTTTTAAAAAAGTAAGAAGGCCAGGTACAAATAGTGCAGCAAAATCTTGATAACTGTTAAATCGGGGCAATGAGGTATATGTGGGTTCATTATATCGTTTGCTCTACCTTTGAAATTTTTCATTTAAAAAAAAAAAGAGTGCCTGCCTCACAGAGTCATTGTGAGGCTTGGCTAAGGCACCACATAAAGGGCCTCACCCGGCACCCAGCATACAGGAGGGGCTCAATAAATGCGACTAACATTGCCACCATCATAGCTGCTATTATCCTATCAGCCGGAGCAGCAGAGCCAGAGCAGAGGGGCCCACTGGCCTCCCGGCACTCCCAGGAGCGCTCGCTGTGGGGCCGGACCCGCCGCGGGCCAAGGCTCCGTCCTGGTGTGAGGTCCCGAGAACAGCCGAGCCACCAGGCTCCCTGCAGGCCGGGTGTCAGCCACTTAGTTCTAAGAGAGCACCAAGTCTGGCCATCAGCCCTGCGTCAGGGCCCAGGGGAAATCTTGTCATAGCTTGCTGACGGCTGAGGGCAGCGAAATCCGGAGTGTCCAACCCCCAGGATGCAATGGCAGCAGCTGTGACGGTGGGACAACAGAAGTTTCCTTTTGAGGGACCCAAGCAGCCCCCTCCTTATCCCCACCTGCGCTTCCGAGCCAGCCTCTTCCCGAACAGCCACCAGGGGGCGCGTGTGTGCAGCCCCCAACCCCCGACCCCCGCTCTCTGGCCAGGCTCCAGGGGGAGGGGGTGGGCAGAGCAGTAGGGCCAGAGTCGGAAAGCTCCCTGGTCCCACCCACCCCACATCCCAACGGGTTTTGTTTTTTTCATAATGACATTAAGTAGTTTTTCTTTTTTAAATTAAAAAAAAATTTTTAAACATAACAAACACAAACATTCTTGCCATAAATAATCAGTAATTCTAAGTGGTTTGTTTTTTAATTACAAAAGCAACTCATGTTCAATACAGGAAGTGTGTGCTTTGGATTTTTCCCTTTTCTGCATGTTTCAAAATTTCTTGAGCTTAAGGTAGGTGGCTCCTAACTTCTTTGGTTGATGGGGTAGAGGAAGGGACTCAACTGGCAATTCCCTGCTTCTCTGGGCCTCAGTTTCCCCTGTCTGTATGTTCACAGGGCCTGGTGAGCTCCCAGGCTCTCTGGGCTCCAACAGTCTGGCTTTCTTGGGTGCTGCGGCTGGTCCCAGGGAGAGCAGGCTGGGAGAATGTCACCACCACTGCCCCAGCCTCCACTCCACCCCAGCGCCCTGCCTCCCGCCGCAATGCCCTTTGGTGTTCAGCTCTACCCCTCCTCCCTGGGCCCTCCCCAATCATTCTGGTCCTGTCGGTCCCCCGCTCCGAGGGGAGGAGAGTCTCTGCCACTCAGGGCACTCAGCCGTGCCATGCCCTTGTCCATGCAATACCATTCTCTAACTTCCCTCCGGCCCTCAGCGGCTCCCTGGGACTGACCCTGTGCTGGGCTCAGGTGCCTGCAGTGAATGAGACAGGCCCAGCCCCGCTGTGCTGCATCACCCCGTCTCCCCGGCCAGCCTGCCCTGCCAGCTCCGAGGCTGAACCCACCCCGAAAGTCCCGGGGTACGTTCGGGACTTTCTGCGGGTGCAAAAGAAAGGCCAAGGCAGCACTTTCCATGCTGGGGTGCAGACACACTGTTGGCCTGTCCCACGTACAAGTCCCAGCAACCAAAGGGGTTTTTAACTGCTTTCCCCCTGCAGATGTGAATCCTGTCCTTACATACAAAGTGAAATGTTTAGCAGCTCAGCCAATGAGCACGAGGAGCTCAAGAGCCTGCTGGGTCCCATCTCTTCACTTTGCAAAGGGAGGAGCTGGGGCAAAAAAGCCTTGGGACTTCTGTCCCTCCCCAGTTGGGGAGGACTAAGCATGAGACAGGGAGAATTTCTCTGGCTCCAAGGCAGAAGTACGTACATAAGTTAATCTCTGAGGGCCGGCTGGTCCCTGGGCTCCTTTGTTCCTGCTTTCCCAGAAACTAGACACTGGCCCCGCGGTAGGAACGGAAGGTGCCACCCGGGCCAGGCCTGGGGGCTGGACTCCATCTCAGTGAGCCCGGGGCTGTGGCCCACCTGCTGACCGAGGAAATCCCCATTGCAAAGAGGCAGCCTGCAAATTTCAGGAGGCGTGTTTGGGACCACAGAACCAGTCCTGTAAAGGATCAGGGATGAGTGCAGTCCCCATCGAGGCTTTTCCTCAACCCCCATCTAGTCAGGATTGCCAAGCAGCTCCTGCCACGTGCCCCTTCCCCCAGGGCACCAGGGGCAGGAGAAGTGAGGTCCTTGAGGCTTCCCCCAGCGGTGGCAGCAGCTCTGTGCAAGGGCCACTGCACAGAGCTGGTTGCGTGTACAGGGCTGGCAGCACTAAAGCTCCCACTAAAAATTCTTTCTCGAATGCCCGGTTTAAAGGGGCATGCTCCTCCCGAGATGTCCTCAGAGCTGACTTCATCCCGGGGGCCCCCTCAGGCCTGCTGGGGCAGGGACAAGGGGGCCAGGGAGCAAGTGGGGGGAACTTGCTCTCAAACCAGCTCCCACCTAGCCTTGTTTTAGCTTCTTCCAAAAACCATGGGCTGGGAGGAGGCGGGGGAAAAAGAGGGAGAGTAGAAAAGTTCTGAAATTATAAAAACAAAAGACAAAAAGCTTGATCGGGAGGGGGAGACCCTTTAACAGGCCAGTACTCATAAAGCTGTGAACAAAAAGTAAAACGGCAAAGCTGATGAGGAAAACCACAGTCAGCAGTGGAGGCCCAACAGTGACCCCGAGGTGAGGAGACACACTTTCCCCACGGCAGCGCGTGTGTGCTCTGTGGACCTGGCCCCCAGCCCCAGGCCTTGGCCGGAGCCGGAGACTGGAGGCGGAGCGTGAGAAGGGAAGAGCCCCATCCCGAACAGCAATTTGGGGCCCTGTCTCCAGGATACACAGTGCCGAGCTCCCCCCAAATGAGGAAAGCTCTGATGTCACCACTGTTGTGACAGAGATTTGGACGTGTCGGACCCTCCTCTCTTGCAGAAGGCTCCTCTGGGTGTGGACCTGGCTCGCCTTGGCATCCGGGAGGGGCTAGGGAAGAATTTGCTACACGAATAAATGGCTGCCACTATCCCCCAGAAGCCCTGTCAGAAGCCCTGGCAGTTGAGACTCTGGTCCCCTGGCAGCCGATGACACCAGAGGGCCCTGCAGGTCTTGTCAGAGGGAGACCTTCGCTGGGGAGCACTTCCGGGCCGAAGAAAGCCATGGAGGCTGTCCACCAGCCGGGAAATCCTGCTGTCCCCCATCACAAGGAAGAGGGCGACCTCCCTTTGGGCTGCAGAGATAGAGTCAATTTGGAGCCCAAAGATAGGAGTTTGGCTGTGTGACCCTGGGCTAGTCACTTCCCCTCTCTGAGCCACAGTTTCCTCCTCTGTAAAATGGGGTTAAGGACTTACCTCTCGGTGTTGTGGTGAGGATCAGATGAGATAACAGATGGGAAGGTGTTTTGTCAACAGCAAAGTGCTGTGTGAGTGTCCGGAGTCAATCCTGGACCCCGCAAATATTTATTGGGCATCCACGCTCTCCAGGTAAACAAGAAGGACACAGCCTGCTGGGACAGAATAGAAGATGGGAGCTGGACCCACAGTTCCCACCCATGCCTAGAGAGACTCTGTAGGGAGCACAGGCCCCTCAGCCCCTGTCCCTTGCCCTGAGGCTGGCTGGAGTGGCCCAGCTCCCTCAGCAGTGTCACTGCGAAAGTAAACATCATCCACTCGCCTCGCCTTGGGGGCTGCCCAGCCCTGAACCCCAACTCCTTTCAGGACCCCACGATTGAGATTACTCAACCGGGGGAATAGGAGTCACATAATATGGTGTGTTTACACAAATTACAGGGAACTCTCCCAGCGGGCAGCGGCCACAAGAGGGGGCTTGCAGCCTGAGAGGTCCACCCTCTCTGCCCACCCCCTCCCTGTCCCAGTTCATCTGCTCTTGCGCTGCTCTGGCAGGTACCTCAATGCCCTAGAGAAACGTCTGCAAACCTTTGGAGCAGCAGGGCCGAGCGGTTGACAGCCCAGGACCTGACACAGACCGTGCTGAGTTTAAATCTTAGCTCTGCATCTCACCAGCTGTGTGTGACCTTAGGCAAGGCACTTGACCTTCTGGGATTCAGTTTCCCTCCTAATAGTAATTCTTACCTCATAAGGCTGTTGTAAAGACTAAATGAGGTGATCAATGTAATGTCCCCTGCATAGTACCAAGCTTAGGTGAGTTGTTCAGTTAATGTTCATCTATTTAACAAACATTTGTATAGCACTTACAACAGGCTGTTCCAAGTACTTTATAAACAACGACTCATTCAATCCTCACAAGAACACAACGACTGTGCGGGCAGTGGTGGTGCAGTGGCAGAGTTCTCACCTGCCATGCCAGAGACCTGGCATGCAAAAAAACCCAAAAAACACATTGACGTAGGTGTTGTTATCATTGCAATTTACAGATGAGAAAACCAGAGCACAGAGAGGTTAAGTGACTTGCCCAAAGTCACACAGGTACCAAGTGCCGAGCCAAAACCGAAACCCAGGTTTTCTCTTCTCCTGCTTCGCATCTTTCTCCTTCCAGTCCCTGGTTTTAGAAGACTTTCAAGCAAATGAGGCAGAGAGGGGGGGTTGGGGGTTGGGGGCTGGCTTCCTCCATCTCTGTCCTCCCTGACCCCAGTAGGCCTGGTGTGGGGGTGGGGATAGAAGTCCCAGGAACCGAGCATGCTCCAGGCTCCAGGCTCCATGCTACCAGCCACTTAACTAAGCAGTCTCTCCAGTAAAGGGGACACTGCTGCTACTAGCCCCCCATTAAGACTGGCCTCTTAGCCTAACTCCCCCTACCTCTCCAGCCTCAATCGAGACACAGTTGGAGCCACTGCCCTCACACTCACCTCTGAGCCTGCCGTTGGTCAGCTGCTTGCAGTAGGATAAACTGGGCCAGTGATGAGCAAAGCACACAGGAAGTACAAGGGACTGCCCAAAGCCCCGTGAGGCACCACGAGGGTAGAAATCCCCTCAGCCTCTGCTCGCACACCTCTGGAGACAGGGAGCTCACTGCCTCTGTGGGCCGTGGGCCATGCTTGGCGAGCTCTGACGGGTAGACAGTGCTTCCTCAAGCTGAGATGAAATCTCTCCATGTAATTTCCTTCCATTAGTCCTGTCTCTGCCCTCAGGCCCCGCAGGGCCGGCCGGCTCCCTCCGGCCTGCAGACATCTGGAGATCAACAACTCTTGGCAGGAGGAGTTTCCACTCAGGCTGAACGCTCAGGCTGCCTTGGCCTGGTCTCTCTCAGAAGACAGGATTCTGGGGCCTTCCCCACCCTGGCACCCCCTCTGCACCTACAACCTACAGGATTGCAGGGACAGCTGCTCGCTCAGGTAGGCTCTGCTAAGCGTCTCCGTGGGCCTGGTCTGGAGCTCAGCCCTGCTGGCTGGAAATAATAATAATTAACAATGACCACCACGTAACAAGTACTTGCTCTAGACACTGTGCTTAAGTACCTCGCAAGCATGAACTCATTCTACCTTCCCTGCCCTTTGAGACAGGCATTATTATTATTAGCTCTTAGATGAGGACGCGCAGGCTCCAAGAGGGAGGTGGCCGTCCAAGGCCCCACCCACGATGAGTAAGTGGAGAAGCCTGGATTCACACAGCCCCTGTGGATTCAAGCTCAGTTCTTGACCCCCAGGAGGCAGAGACCCAGCAGCCGGGGGCAGGAGACCCACTTACCAGGACCCACACGCACCTGCAGGGGATAAGCTGGGCGGCTCCACTTCTAAGGGCAGTGGGAGTCCGGAGAGGCGAATGGTCGCTCTGGACGGGGGGCGGCGGGTAGGCTCTCTGGATGAGGGGAGACAGAAATGAGCCTCGAGGAAACAAAGGCATCTCACAAACTGCAGAGTTCCCAACTGACAAACCAGCTGGTCTGGCCCCCGGGAGCTTGAGGAACCGGGCTGGATCTTTACCCACCTCCATCTCATGGGCAGCAGGCATCTCCTGAGCGCCCGCGGTATGCTTGACCCATGTTAGCACTCAACAGGGGCAGAGGTGAAGGTTCCAGGATCCCCAAAACTGAGAATCTGGGAGGGGAGGAGTGAGGCTCTGGTGAGAAATGTGATGAGCAGTTAGAGTTTAAGTCTGCTGACCTATGGCTAATGTCCCCCATATTGGGGACACTCATTGGAAATACCATACCCGCCCCCCCCAAGCAATCCCAGCATGCTTTGGGTTAGGAATTTTCCCCAAAAACAGGGGCACCAGCATTCCCCAAAAGGCTTTCAGAGGAACCGTACATGTTTTCTGGAAAATCATTTGCGGAAAACTAGTCCTATGGGCACATAAGTTTGGGGGATGCTTGTGAGGAGGCGAGGCAGGGTGAAGCCCAGAGCCCTCGCTGGCTGTGTGTGTTGGGACTGGCAGGGGCTGAAGGCTGTGGCACAGGCGTCCTTCAAGTCTCCCTCACCCACCAAGTCTGATGCTCCTTCCCCCCCTCACCACAGCTGCCCTGGGCTGGGAGAGGAGTGACGCTGGAAAGGAGAAGAGGGAGATCTCTCCATGGGTCACGGAGCCAGGAAAGCCTGGAAGTGCAGTGCAAGTACGCACTGGGGAAACAGTCTGCTCTAGGAGAGGGGTCAAGCCGGAAAAGCCCGTGTCCTGGGAAAGAGGAACATAGGGGAGATTTTCCCAGGTACAGGGCAGTGGGCCAGATTGCAGGAAGTGGGACATGAAAATGTGCCCTTCTGAGCAAGACTCAGTGGATACCCAAACCCTCCTAGGGTCCTGCCTCACATAGGACACAGAGATCGTGGGGTCAAAGTCCACCATTACAGTAGGAGCTACTGTCCCTCACGAAGAGGGCTCAGTTCTCTTGAAATCCCACCTGCTTCCTAGGCTGACGTCCTTTGCCCAAGAAACCTTCCCTAACTGCCCCACACATGGCAGTCCAGTTTCTCAACCACTGACTCCCAGAACCTCACTTCGCTTGATGTCCCCACAAGACAGCAAGCTGGGCCTGCTACCTCCTTCCTGAATCCTGGGTGCCCACTGCTGTGAATGATTCATCCATTCATCCATCCATCCATCCATCCATCCATCCATCCATCCACCCATCCATCCATCCATCCATTCATCCATTCAGTCATCAATCAAAGAATTTCTGAGCACTGCAGTTTTCTATAGCTCTGTGCCAAGGCCTAGGGCCGAGGGCCGCCACAGAAATCATGCCAACCAAAGGCCTACAGTCCCATCTCAAAAAGATATGCTTGCTGGTACCTTCCAAGGAACATGTGTCTGGGGATCTAACACGGCCCGAACCGGGGTTACTGTGGGCACATCACCCAGTGAAGCTACAGGCAGCTTGCACTAAGGATGCTGGGCTGGGCATCCCCCACTTCCAGTTGCATTTGTGGTACCTCTTTTCCCTCACCTCTGATATCCTCACTGCATCCCTAGAACTAGGTAGGGAATACCTGCCGTTTTCAGATGATGAACCTAGGCCCCAGAGAAGGCAAAGATGTACTTGAGTCCACCCAGCCAGTCAGCGCTGGAGCTGGGACCAGGACACAGGCCTCCAGGGCCATGCTCTTGGGAGACGAGCGTGCGGCCCAGCGCTCCGGGCTGGGCCCACGGCCCCCATTCCCAGCATGCCTTGGCTGCCACCGCCTTGTGTCTCTAGAGCCAGACCCCTTCCGGTAGAAACCCAAGGTTATTTTTCCCTCATGGTGAGCGAACCCCAGGCCCATTCATTGGGAACAATGGCTGGCAAGATGTGGGAAATTAGCCTGTGGGAAACTGTAATAACAAGCTTTCTGAACCTGTGGGGCAGCTCTCTTTGTAATTTCCCCAACTCCACCCCTCAAGCCAATTTGGCCAAACTTCTTGGAGTTTCGTCAGAAATAACTAACTTCTTGCTTCGCTATTAAGTTCTTGTATTAAGAGCAATTTTGGTTATTCCATAAAATCTGGGGAGAAAAAAACCCACAGATGATCATAAAGTTAAAAATGACCCCAAAGCTTTCTTGCTTTGTTTTAAAGGCAGCTGCCTGGTAGCTGGTCCAGAGCGGTTGCATCACAGCGATTGTGTGTCTTCATTATGCAGGTCACAACCACCCACATGCACACGCACACAGTGTGGTAACACACATACACAGTTTCCAGAGCAAACTGTTTCTAGTAACAAACCACAGTCTGCCCCTAGGACTTGGACCGGGCCTTGCCCTGAGAGAGAACGCTCCATGGGGAGTAAGTACTGCGGCCTGGAGCTGGCAGCCCAGCCTCCAGGCAGCTTTCAGCAAGCTCCAACAGGACGCCAGGTGGGCGGGCAGGAAGACACTCCACTAACAGCCTCTCCCTGCTGTAATTTACTAAATCCATCTGGGGCTCCTTTGAGCCATTTTCTGGAAATGCCACATTTCAAGGGTCCCCTGTTAAAAAAAAAAAGGTCAGGGAGTTCATGCGGGCCTTTCATGTTAAAGGAACTTGAAAGAAAAGGCAAGGAAATGTGTATTTTCAACCTTAGCTGTGATTAAGTGGACTCAGGCCTTGAGAACATTCAGATGGCTTACATGATGTTACATGAAGAGCCAATTAGCCTGACAACTTCCGAAAAACATCTAGCTCAAGTGTACCCATTTATTAGAGCACTTGGAATGTGCCAGGCATTGTGCTAAACTCTTTACTAGGATGCATGACTCATCCCAAGCTCACTCCAACAATGTGAGGCAGGCTCTGGTATGATAACCGCTTCACCCATTGAGGGAGCCGAGGCTCAGAGAGGGTCAGTAATTTGCCTGGAATCACACAGCTAGTCAACGTCACGGCAGGGATGAAATCTCAGTTCTGCTTAAATCTGAAAGCTGGGTTCTCTTTTTCTGACCCTTGAGAGTCCTGATTCTGTTCTGTACCCAGCATCTGAAAACAGACCATGTTCGCTTGGTTCATTTGCATGAAGATGAAGCCTCGTTAAATCACAAGCCCTGGCCTAGGCTGGATGAGGCCAGAAGAACCTGGGGCCTCCCACAGCTGGCCCCAGTCCCATCTCCCTGGGTAGCTCCAGGAGATCAGCTCATCACCCTGGGGAAGAACCCCAGGGAACCCCAAGGCTTACTGTGTCTGTATCAGATCTGTGACAGTACCCACAGCAGGCAGCAGAGGGTGGGCCCAGCAGGGAGAGGTGGAATAGACCAAAGTTTGCTGGCTCGAGGGAGGGTCTCTGGGCCCTCTTACCCAGCAAAGGGCTCGGGCCACTCCAAAGAGTCTATCCAGGGTGATTCCTCAATTCTCCTGCTGGCCTCTCCATGCAACATGGACCACCCAGAGAGCTGGGGCTCTGTTGTCACAGTACACTCCTTGGCAATCGTCTGCCAAGACCACAAAGCACTTAAGGACTCTCTCTTGAATTTCAGGTTTCAGAATGGAACACTAGAGCATCTCGTCAGGGTGTGGGCTCAGGAGTCAGTGCCTGGGTTTGGAATTCTGACACTCTCACTTCCAAGCTACGTAACCTCGGGTGACTTCCTTGACTCCCTGAGCTTCAGTTCCCTCGTGTGTAAAATGGGGATATTGGTCCTTCTAGCATGGTCTCGGTGTGATGATAAAGTGAGATACCATGCACGAAGCTCCGGGGAGAATGCCTAGCACATAGTAAGCACTCAGTAAAATGAAGTCATTGTGCAGATGATGATGATGCCAATGAAGACACTGGTGCCAAGTGGCAGGGCGCTTTCGCAGGGCTGCACAGGTCTTTTGGGGACAATTCCAAGCTCCTGTTCTTCTCTCTGTAAGCCCTCCAGAGAGCCACCCTGACCACTTCAGCCCGTATTACCTTTCCCGTATCCGAGCTCCTTCTGCCTGCAGTCTGTTCAGACTGACCCAGCTCCAAACTTGACTCTAATTAACTTCCCAGCTTCTCAAGCAGCCCAGGCCTCCTGGAGAGCAGGACAGCCTCCCCCACCCATCTCCTCCCACAGCCTAAACCCAGAGCTAAGCAAACATGGGTGCTCTCTCAGCAGGCCTGCAGTCTGATACCAGTGTGGCTGTAGGTGCCTGCGACTTCCTCCCTCCCTTCTCCTCATCCCCCTCTTCCCCTACTCACTGCCCCTGCCCCTGGTTCCACCCGGCAGGGCCAGGGCTTGGAGCCATGACCCCATAGAGCAGTGATTCCCAGACTTTAGGATTTCACAGCCCTATTAAATGTCCAAACAAACTCAGGGGTGGGGGATGGACAGGGAGTGGCCAAGTTTTCTTTTTCTTTTTTTTCCAAATAAGGACATTAAAAAAAATTATTTTCTCACCATCATTCCAGTAAAGAAAGGCTGTTTTTACACTAATGAAGCAGGAGGGCCATAATCTCTGATCAAAGGTTAATAGTTTAAGCTGAATAAATTTAGTTTCATTGAAAACAAAACAAACAAAACTCTCACTGCTGCCCTAATGTCTCTTCTCTCTCCCTGGACTGGAGAAAACTTCAATTCCCACTGCCCTCTGTCTGTTGGGACCTCGTGGATCTGGGATCTTGGCCCTAAAGGAGGTTTCTACTGAGCTAGGATCACCCACAAACAGGAGGACCCCAAAGTGTTTGAATTAGAAAGACCCTTACGACCGTTTACTGCTCTCGGTGGAGGATTATCCCAAAGCAGGACCTCAGGGGCTGAGGGATGAGGAAGCTGCAGTGAGCTGGGGGAACTCTGGGCCCCCCCTGTCCCGAGGGCACCCACAGCTGGGTCAGAGAATCCACTGCGTGGTGGTAGTGTGTGTGTGTGTGTGTGTGGGGGGGCAGCTCCCAAGCTGAAGGGTCTCCCTCTTAGCCCCTGACCCCAACCTGGCTCTTCCTGATGAAATATCTGCATCTGGTTAGAGCACCACCTCTCCCCGCCCGCCCCCCCACCCCCCCAATCTGGAGGGGACCTAGTGAGACCGAGAGCTCCAGATCACACCTGGGGGAAGGAGGTTGGAGCGACCCAGTGGGGAGGGTCTTCCTGGTCTCCACTGCCAAGCTGAGCTCCAGTGCTAAGCCTCCCCCAGCCCCAGGAGGGGAGGAAGAGTGGGCACCCCAGGCCGGAGGTGTGGGGAGAGGGGGGCCGAGGCGCCCCGCTGGGCAGGCGCAGATAGAATCTGAACACAGAGAAGCACGGCCCTGGCTCTTTGATCCGAGGCCAGCGGGGCTGGGCCTGGACCCGGAGGGGTGGCGCGGCCCTCTTCCGGCCTGCCTTTGCGCGGCTGCCAGGGGTCCCGTGGGGCCCGCTCAGGGAGGGGCGTCCGACACCACCTCCCCCACTGCTCTCGGGAGGGGCGGGAACGTCCACGCCGAATCCAGCACACAAGCCTGCGGTCTGCGGCCCTGGCCCTCTAAAAGGACTGGTGTCCGCGCGGACGCCGCGGTGGAGCGAGGGCTCTGGGGCAGGGCCAAGGGGATGGATTCCCGGCCGCCGCCCCGGGCTGGGTGGAAGGGAGACTTCCAGCGCCCGGATTTCGCGAGGGGAGCAGCGAAATGCAGCTTCTCGGGTTGAGCGCTGCGGCCCACTGACCCCTGGCCGGAGTCCCGCGGCCCACGTGGCTGCGCGGCGCCCGCCGGCTCGAAGGCGTGGAGCGGAGCCGGGGCAGCCGCGGGGGGCGCGGCCGGAGGGCGGCGCGGGGAGGGGCGCGGGCCCGCCTCCTGGGCGCTCAGGGTTCGCGCCTCAGAGCCACCACGTGGCTGAGGAGCCCGTCGCGGGGGGACGCGCCCCGCATACAAGAGGCGCTCAATACATGTGTGTTCGCGCTCAGGGCGGGCGGCCCGGAAGGAGGTCCCAGGGGGCGTTAGGTCTCCAGTGCGGGGCAGAGAACGGGGCTCCTAAGGAGTGCGGACCCTGCCGGCCCGGCCCTCGGAGCTCGAGCCGTCTCAGCCCTGGGAGGCCTCAGCTCCGAGTACCGGAGACAGCGGGCCCGGGGCCACACGCCGCTCACTTCGCAGCTCCCATTCCAAGCCACCCCAAGCCAGCCCCGGCGCCCTCGGTAGCTGGCCGAGCAGCCTAGGCTCGGGGCAGGAATCTCTCGTGGGTCAGAATCCCCAGAGTTCAGGAGGAAGGCGACGCTGTGCAGTCGGACGCCTCTCTCCAGGTCGGCTCGCGGAGAGCGGGCCCTTTAAGACCATGCCCAGGGGGCGCGGCCCCGGCGCTCTCGGGCGCGGAGAGGGCGGGGCGAGCGCGTGTGGTCCCGCCCCCCGCCCAGGGCCCGCCCCTGGCGCCCCGCCCCCGGCACTCCGCCGGCGGCGCCTTTGATGTTGCGCCCGCCAGCTCCCGGAGCTGCTGAGCCCCGCGCCGGCGCCCCGCGCCCGCTGCCCGCCCGAGCGAGTCTGCCCGCGGTGCACTCGCCGCGGTCCGGGCTCGGGGCTCAGGACCCCGCGCTCGCCGCCTCCCGGGCCGGCTCCGCGCCCCGCACTCCCCGCGCCCCGCGCCCGGGCGGCCGGAGCGCACCATGCCGCAGCTGGACTCCGGCGGGGGCGGCGCGGGCGGCGGCGACGACCTCGGCGCGCCCGACGAGCTGTTGGCCTTCCAGGACGAGGGCGAGGAGCAGGACGACAAGAGCCGCGACAGCACCGTGGGCCCCGAGCGCGACCTGGCCGAGCTCAAGTCGTCGCTCGTCAACGAGTCCGAGGGCCCGGCGGGCGGCGCGGGGATCCCGGGGGCCGAGGCCGAGGTCCGCGCCGAGGTGAGGGTCGGCCGGCGCCCAGCTCCCAGCCGCGGCCGCCGCGCTCCCCCGCCCCGCGCTCAGCTCGCGCGGACCCGCCCCCTCCCTCCCGCAGCTCTCGGGGGTCCCCCAGGCCCCCGAGCCCCTCCTTCCCTGCGCCCCGTGCCCCTGAGCCCCCTCTCTCTCACTGCCCCTCACGCCCCCTCTGGCTCTTCCTCCAGGCGCTCCGGCGGGAGCACACGTCGCAGAGACTTTACTCGGACAAACTTCCAGAGTCTCTAGAGGACGGTGAGTCGGTGCCCGGGCCAGCTCCGCTTCCTCCCGCCGAGCCCCGGCCTCCGGGGGAGACTGGACGCGGCTGACGGGGTGGAGCCGAGGGGCTGCGGGCCGCACGCCCTGCTGCGGCTCCAGGAGGCGGTGGAGCCGATGGGGAGGGGGAGTGGGGGGCGGGTTTCGGGCTCGAGTCACTTCCGGCGCCCTGACCTTTATAGGCAGGAGCAGACCCCCGGCACTCTGCCTCCCCTCTCGCCCAGGTGACTGACTAATCCCCTGTTGAGGAGAAAGCCTTGGCCAGTGCTCCTTGGCCCCAGGGTTAGGGCAAGTGAGGTGGGGTGGGGTGGGGGGAACAGGTAGGGGCCGCCCGGAGGAGGCCTAGATTAGGGGTCCTTACCCAAATCTGGGCGTTGCGGTTCCCCTCTGCCGGTTCCTTGAGCGGAACCTCTTGGCAATTATTTTCTCTCTCAAGAGCAGACAGCCTTCAGGCCGAGCTGCCCTGGGCTGGCGTGTTTGACCCAGCTCGTGATTTTTCCAGGCCTGAAGGCCCCGGAGTGTGCCAGCGGTATGTACAAAGAGACCGTCTACTCCGCCTTCAATCTGCTCATGCACTACCCACCCCCCTCCGGAGCAGGGCAGCACCCCCCGCCTCAGCCCCCACTGGTAAGTGGCCCCAGCAGCCAGTGCCTGCTACCTCCTTGACCAGGCTTGGGCAATAACTGAGTGTTGCCTGGAACAAAATAGATATATGAGAGTTCTGTGCTGGTCCTTCCCCCACCATGCCCCCAGAGAGATCTGACCCCAAAGGAGAACTTTATTGGAAGGAGACCCACCCTGGGACGTCCCCCTGCCCTCTAGCTGTTGGCTTTTGTCTTCCCGGTTTGCTCACCAGCAGGTGCAGGGCCCACCCTGGTCCTGGGTGATGCTCCCACAGGGTCTTCTTGGAGCTGAGGTGGGGACTTTGAGCTGAGCCACCCCCACCCCGGGGGCTGTGCGCTTGGCGTGGTCTGAGCTAAGGGCTTTGCAGCGGGCTTTGTCCCCCAAGCCCCGGGCCTTGGTGCTGGGGAGAATGGGCAGAAAAGCTGGTCTGGTTTGAAATCCTGGTTGTGCTGGAGAAAAATGCTCTTCTCCAGTTTGTCCGTGTTGGCATGAACGTGTCGGCTGAAGCAGGACCCCGGCCTTTGTGGGGGAAGGACGTGTCTGTGAAGCTGGCTTCACAGCATGTCTTGAAAATAGCAGGAAGGTTGCAGAGGTACTTACGACCCATGGTGTCAGTAAGGGGACCGGTTAACGAATTTGAGGATTAAGTATTTTTAAGTATCCAGTGCTTTGAAAAGACGTCATGATCATTATAAACCGTGCTTTTCTGCCCACTGGTTCAGAGGGCCTGAAGTGCAAAGCACCTCTTCTGAGTATTTTGGAGCAGGAATGTTCCTTTTTTAAAAAATGAGCTTAGCGTTCAGACTGTCCTGAATTGGCCCACATTGTGGGTGAGAGTAGAGCTAGGTGGAGCCCATGAGAGGTTTTGGGGTGGGGTGGGGGTTTGGGCGCAGGCGGGAGCAGGCCGCAGCCGCCACCCCAGGGGCTGGCGTGGGGATCTGGCGTGGGGATCGCTCATCGGGAGGCCAGGGTGACTGTGCCAGGATTCTCAGATGAGGAGTGAGGCAGGTGCATTCTGAGAGCTGTTTCATGCTAAAACCAGTAGGAGGTGAGAAGACAGATACGAGCCCCGGATGGAAAGCCTGGTGGAGAGTCCTTGCCCTTTGGGCCTCATTTCCTCATCTGCTAAGTGAAACGCTGCTCCGAGGGTCTGACTTCCTGCTCTGGGCAGCTCCGTAGGTGAGGAGGTTTGCTTCCTCCCACGCGCCTGCTGGAGGGGGCTTGACCACCGCCTCTGCCACCCGATGCGGTGCCCCTCCCCAGAGACCCTGCACCCTGTAAGAGCATTTTGACACTCCCCCCCCCCCAGGTGTAAATCTTCAGATTTTGGACCAGGTTGACATAACCCACCATGGCCAAACAACCAGTAAGTAAGTTACCTCAGCAGGGGCTGGGGTCACCGTGGTGGCTGTGACTAGACTGAAGGCCTGGACAGCCCAGGCTCCCTACAGCCCCCGCAGCCGCGCAGGGGGAGGCGCTTCTGACTGCGTTCATTGGCCAGCAGGAGCAAGTGGTGGGAGAGTGCCATGGCTAGAGGCCTCAGTTCTGTGTGAGGGTGTGGGTGAGGGGGCCATTTGGTGTCCTTTTGTGTCCATTGGTCAACGAGTAGGCGGGCGGCAGGCTCCAGCAGGCAGGAACAAGCTGGGAGGTGGGAGGGGGTGTGGCACCACCCCCTTGGCTGAGATCATTGATTTTTTTTTTTAATTTTGGGGTCTTTCTCAAGTGACAGCAGATGCATTTCTCTGTGTCATGCCCTCTCTTATAGGGGCAGATCTTGTTGCTCACTTCCCGCCCGCTGCAGATGCCCACTGCCTGCCTTCTGGGGACACTAAGGAGAGGGACAAGCTCTGGTGCCCGCTTTCTGTCTGTGACCAGGGCTGGGAGCAAGGGCAGAGGCAAGGGCCCAAGTTGGGTGAAGAAAATGTGCATGAAGGCAGGGAGTCTCTTTTATGCAAATCTGATAAGTTACAAATGAATAGCAAGTAAGGGTAGTTGCTTATATTATCTCAAGAGTTTCTGTGGACATTTAAAATATGGTTACATTGACCCCCGTTTTGGGAGAACAGTTATCGTCTGCTTCCAGGGTCATGTGTCTAGAACCAGAGAAGATGCTCTTACAGTGGGGCAGGAGCTCCTTGCAGGGCTCCTTGGGGTTATTTCAGCTGTGCTTCCTAAGCCTGTCTTCAGGAAACAGACACTCTTCCCAGCCCCCTGCCTGTGGGCCTTACAACCAGGCCCCCTTGCCCATCACTCAGCCCTGTCGGAGGGAACGCAAGCCGCCAGCAGCTCCGCTGAGAACCGCAGTCAGCCGTGTGACCCCCTAGACAGTGGGAGACCTGTGCCAGGAGCTCCTCTGCCCACCTCGGGACGGAAAGCCATGCGGCCACTCGTCAGGGGCCTCACAGCAGGCAGACTCCAGCCCTGCCAATGGGCTAAATGACCGCTTCACACCCAACTGCCACTGGGCAGAGAGAGGTTTGTCCCTAAAAAAGTGGCTTGTTTTTGGTACTTGACTTCTTTTAAGCTTTGTTTTGGGAAGGGGAAATTAGATCAACGTTTATTTCACGGCTGATGTTTGTCAGGCATCTAATGTAGACTTGCAGGCGGTCACTGGCTCAGGCCAAGAGCCATTGCTTGGTTTTGTTGTTTTGTTTCCCCTGCTATGTTCTGAGACCTGGGGTGGGGTGCATGGGGGGCAGTGATGTGGTTCCCAGCTGGACGTTGGGGGGATTCTGGGCTGAGTAAGATATCATTCCTTAGAGAGACCCAGGCTCTTGGATGTGCCGGACTTTCATTCCGGTGCAGATCCTCGTCTCAGAATGGGTAGGAGGCAGGGGCTTATGTAGACCCTTCTAAGGGCTCCATTTGGAGTCCACGGCCTGGAAGGATACTGAGCCTTTTTCCATTTATATGAAACGTCTAAAATTGGCATATCTGTACAGACAGAAGGTAGATTAGTGGTTGCCAGAGGCTAGAGGGAGAGGGGGAGTGGGGAGTGACTGCTAATGGGTACAGTGTCTTTTTGTGGTGATGGAAATGTTCTGAAATTCAATAGTGGTGATGGTT